>JAASGO010000378.1:0-26240 GCA_023334245.1 Globisporangium cederbergense
AAAAATTCAACAAAGGACAAACGTAAAACGTAATTTTTCATTGGAGGGTGCTCACTTTTCGGACCCACTGTAGGTACACGTGTGCGAAACACTTGGCGATGTGCCGAGAGCAGCAATTTGTATGGCAGACCCCTAAAAGAAGGCAGTTTCGCGCATTGGGGACGTTCTACTATGTAATAGGAAACACATATCCAAACAGCATGCGTCAATTCCAAAAACTGACGGAGATATGAGCAAAAAGGTAGTGTGCGAAAAGACTTGGCGCGGAGTGTACCTCAACAGGTTTGTAACTCTGATACCTGAACGGTGTTTTCAGGTTATCGAACGCAAGGGAGCTAAGACAAGTTACTTGGAAGACCTCGATCACGCTGGTCAATTCAACCCCCGGTGATTATGTACAAGCGTGACATCAGCCGTAATCATAGCTACGCGTAGCGTATCCAGACACGATACAGTGGGGGCTGATTGCTCTCTCGCCTGCTTGCCAGGTGGCATACACACGGTACTACCAAACCCTCTTGAATTTGATAGCATCGCCTTTGACATACACTTTATGACACAACATAGGTTTTGTACAACCTTCGTGCAACGTTTTAGAAAATGGTTACACTTGATGCTTGTCAAAAGCTCAAGGCTTCATGAAGCTGCAACGACTCACCCAAGGCTTTGAATTGCACTCACAGGGACTTCACGAGAAGCTCTCAACGAGAAGCCGAGTCTCAACACCGCACGCAGCCCACAGCGTAGGAGGCGGCACTATCTGATGACGTAAACGTTGCAAGGCGAAGCGAAACGCTCCTGCTATGCACGCGTTGTTCTTGTCGTTATCGCAATCTTCAATCTGCTGCTGAGCTTTGCACTCTTTCTCTCTCTCACACACACAACACAGCCATGAGCTTCTTGCTGGACGACGATGACCACGCGACGCTGCAAGTGGCGCTCGCGTTCATCGATGCGGCCGACGACGCCGACCACGAAAGCGCCACCAGTAGTAACCCCAACAGTAACACCAGCAGTTCCGAAAACCCTGCCGCCGCGAGCGACAGACTCATTCTACCAGCGACGAACGATTCCTATCATGAGCAGCTTGTCCGCATCACATCACTTGACGAGCTGCGGAGAAGCCAGGTTCCCATTGCCAGCTCTACTGTCCAGCGAGGTCGTGATACCAGCGCTCACTACGAGGCAGTCAAGCGCAGTCGCGCCAAGAAGAAAGCCGAAGCGTTGCACCTGCGCGATCGGGTTGCCGCGCTGGAGGAGGAGCTGAGACAACTACAGCGAGGGGAGAGATCATCCCTGCAGATAATGAGTGGCAGTGGCGACGTGACAAGGATCCTTCCAGCAAAATCAATGTGGCTCAAGATCGCAACCTTGCGGGCACAGGAGTGCCACAAGTCGCAGGCGCTGAATGCTGAGTTGCGAGAAGCCGTTGGAAAGCAAGCGCAACTCGTCGAGGCACTCAAAGTCATGCTGAGCAAGAAGGCGAACCAGTTTGTAAGGGCTCCTCTTTTCAGATTGAGTAAAGCGCAGTACCTAACTCACATTGCAATATTCGTACGTGTGACAGGGGCTTCACTTGCTGCGAGAGGAGCAAAGGACGTACCTGTACAACAGCAGTGTGCTGCAACCACAGGAACTTCATGTCGTAGCCGATCTGCGGCGGCGCGTAGAGCACATGTACTTGGATCTCGAAGCAACGTTCGCTCACAATTTCTGGACAGAGATGGTCAACTCTGTGGTGTACACGAGCCAACTGACGCTTGACCCCGTTGCTGGTCTCATTAGCGAACTGCGCATGAGTACGCCATTGCGAGGCAGCTTTATGGAAGCTAGCGAGCTCCTCTGGCGATGCATCATGGGAAATGAAGCGACCGTTCAGACTCCACAGTACTACATGAAGGTATGAATTGTTGTTATCGTGAAGACAGGCTCTCTTGGCCCCTACTGATTGATTATTCACTATAGAGACAGCGCCTGACACACTCCAGTCTTCTCAAGAATTACGCCATCCAACTGAATGGCCCAACTGGACCCCTCGAGCTTCAGGGTATCTCGTACGTCCAGAGGTTCAACGGTGCTAGTCAAGACGCATACATCTGGAATTCTGCGATCCTGTCATCCCAGGACAGCGAGGTCTTCCGAGAGAAAGGGTATGCCGTTGCGTCCAGCGTTCCAGCGAGTCCGGGCGATACCACAACATCCGCGAAGCAATCGCTGCTGCGTGGTTTCTACCAGGTTTCCTGCGACGCGCGTGATGGCAACGAGACAAGCTCACAGAAGAGATGCCAGCGCGAGTTCGTGCTCAAGGCGCTGGGCAACCGCGTTCGTCACTTCCAGCAGTCCATGCAGAGCCTCCTGCTTGACGAGCTCGCTGGCGGGAACATGAGCAGGTCGCCGCTGTTTCTCAGCAGCGCCGCGACGTGCCAAAACTGGTGAATAACGGATTGAAGCCGCCCGAGTTGAGGTGAGTACTAGGTCACTCCACTGAGAAGCGCAGGACGATACGTCCTTCTATTGAGGTGGTGAAGGACATAAACATACGACAATTTTTATTTGCATGAGTATTGGTGTCCTGTCAGGAGCTCCAAGAGCCGTCTCACGTCAGTCTTATTCATCTGGAGATGCAGCACCAATGGATCCACCCTCGTACGAAGTGAGCTAAGCGCTCCAGAGAATAAGCTGGAGCTGGTCACGGGTCGTTGACTTGGCACGTCTCTGGCCCATTTCGGACCAACGCTGGTACGAAATCATCATCCGCTTTGGGAGCTCGACGGAAGAACTCATTCACAAGGTATGATGCATATACGAAAGAGCTCCTCGCAGCAATCCGATCTACACGAGCACTGAATTGAGCTATAGTAGCAAGAAGCAGTCGTCAAAAGAGAGGGCGAAGCGTTGGGTCGACTGACGTCTTGGTGACGAATGACATCGGTGGCTGAATCATGTCGATCGGAATATGACACAAGATAGTTTTCGGTAGTTAATTTGCGAAACATTCGCGCAACATTGCTTCGCTTGATGGATTTCTCAGTAGCGCTCTGATGTGGCCAGCACAGCATAACTTGTCGAATTCTGACGAAGCCAAGCAGCGCGGCGAGGTGAGGAATGAGCTTCCTGGTGGAGGACAACGCGCACGAGACGCTGCAGGTGGCGCTCGCGTTCATCGACGCGTACGACAACAGTCTCATCACATTCACCAGTAGCAGCAGTGACAGCAGCAGTCCTTTGAGCCTCAGTAGCCGCGGAAGTTCCATCACGACGACCAGCAGCGACAGTGACTCGCGCGCTTCCAGCTCGTCGTCACCGATCACCAGCTCAGAGCCACAGCAGCAACAGCAACAGTCAAAGCGACACGCAGAGAGACCCAAGGGCAACGTCGAAGCGGTGCGGCGGCTGCGCGTGAAGAAGAAGGCGGAGGCTGTGCAATTACGGGAGCACGTCGCGCATCTCGAGGCGCAATTGCAGCAACTGCAGCGTGTGCGCAAGACCGGCAATTCACTGCAAGTCTATCTCCATCGACTGCGAAGGAGAGATGGCGACCAGCTATTGACAACGAACGAGAACACAGAAGGTGGCGACGAAAATGAGCTGCTCGTTGCGATGGCAAAGCCAGCAAACGACGACAGTGCGTCAATGTGGCTGGAGATTGCGGCAGCTCAGGCTCAAGAGCGACTCAAGTCCCAGGCGCTGAACGCAGAACTGAAAGACGCGGTCAGCAAACAGGTGAAGCTTGTCGAGTCCATCGAAGCCATGCTCGCCAACAAGGCCAATCAGTTTGTACGTTCTGTACTTTACGCTTGCTTGGTCTGTTTGAGAAATGACCGTGTAGTGATGATCTAAGGATGGCTTATCTTCACTGTACGCGCAGGGCCTCGACCTACTGCGAGACGAGCAGAAGCAATTCCTCCAGCGCAATGCGGCGCTGGCCCAGGAGGCAGGCATCCTGACTGAGCTGAAGCATCGCGTGCAGCAGATGCACTTGCGCCTCGATACGATCTTTGACCAGGCGTTCTGGGTCGAGATCGCCGACTCCACGGTCTGCTCGATTCGTCTCAAGCAGGACCGCGTCTCGGGACCCATCGTGGAGCTGCGCATGAACGTCCCACTGCCGTGCGACTTCCGAGATGCGGGCGAGTCCATTTGGCGACGCACGGTGAACATCAGTCCCGTGATCCAGACGCCCACGTACTCCATGCAGGTATGTTTGGGAGCTTTTCGATCGTCAGTGCCTGACAGCCAGTCGTTTTTTGCTGGTACGAGGATTCTAACATCTAAGTGATGTGGTTTCAGAGGCAGCCGCTGACCCAGACAAGCTTCCAAAAATGCTTCACGATGACCTACGATGGCGCGCCAGATGGGAAAACAGTGGAGCTGCGCGGCACAGCGTACGCCCAGCGGTTCCTGGTCGGTGATCGATTCGCATACCTCTGGGTCTCGGCGGTCATGTCGAACTACGGCGAGACGTACCGCGAGCAGGGCTGGGCGGTGGCAGCAGCTATTCCAAGTGCCGCTTCATTCGCAAAGCCTGATTCTTCAGGACCACAGACGCTCTATCGCGTGTACTACCAGGTCGCCTGTGACTCCCATGAGGCTTCATCGAGCCCTGAAGCGAAAGCCCGACGCGAGTTCGTCCTGAAAACGCTGGGCAACCGGACGCGAATGTACCACCAGTTCACGCAGAACCTGCTGCTGGATGAGTTCTCGGGTTTCCAGACGCTGCAACCGCTGCTGCTCCCCGGCTCCGAGACGTGCTGAACGAACGGTCTCTTTGTGTGCGATGATTAAGTGTGGAGCCAAGGTTGAGACGTCCTCGTTTCTCATCCAGCCTTCCATGCAGCATATCATAAACATCGTGCCCTAACGTAGGATCTCTGTGTTGCGCAGCCCGGGCATAATCACCCGAAACGCCTGTTGACGCTCTCTTCAACTGGCTGACTGCGTACTTTCGCTCTTGTCATCCGCTTAAGTTCGAATTGCTGCTGCTGCTTTCCTTCCTCACTGCCCCGCGGACTAAGCAGGTCAGCTGGATAGACAGTCAGACAAAGCAAGCAACAAGCAAGCAACAGGCAAGCGCCACGATGAGCTTCTTAATGGAGGACGACGCGCACACGACGCTGCAGGTGGCGCTCGCATTCATCGACGCGTGCGACGACGGCAGCAGCAGCAACTGCGCCAGTAACTACACCAGTAACTACACCAGCAGCAGCAGCAGCAGTCCGGCCCCGAGCAGGAGCTCCTCTAGCAGCGGTAGCCCCGCCGCCAGCAATCAGACCGAGAATGACGTGGCCATGGGCGCGGCCCCGACGGCAGTGCGGCGCCCCACGCGCACCAAGCAGAGCGACGCAGTAATGCGCAGCCGTGCGAAGAAGAAGGCCGAGACGCAGCTGCTGCGCGAGCAGGTCGTTGAACTCGAGGCCACGCTGCGCGAGATGCAGCACACGCGCCGGGCAGCAGGTGGTATCGATACAATTGGCGTGCGTTTCGATGGCGACTACGACGAGATGATGATGACCAGGATCATGCCGAAAGTAGAGGCATCGCTCTGGATCGAGGTGGCTTCGATCCAGGCGCGCGAGCGGCAGCAGGCGCAGCTGCTCAACACGAAGCTCAAGGACGCCGTGGAGAAGCAGGGCAAAGCCGTCAAGGCGCTCGAGGCCACGCTGCGGAGGCTCACGGGCCAGTTCGACCTCGACCTGCTGCGCGACGAGCAAAAGCAGTATATCTACAACAGCGTCAGCGTGACACCTGAGACTGCGATCATGGCCGAGCTGCGGCAGCGCGTGCAGCAGATGTACACGGACCTCGACTGCCTCTTCCAGCACGAGACATGGACCGAGATCGCGGACTCCGTGATCTGCTCGAGCAAACTGGTGCGCGACAATGTCAGCGGCCCAATGGTTGAGCTGCGCATGAACGTACCACTGTATTGCGTCGTCCACCAGGCGGGAGACATCCTCTGGCGACGGATGATGGAGACCAGCGCGCTCATTCAGACCCCGAACTACTTCTTCCAGGTATGTACGTCACCAGCCTAGCAAACCTCGTATTAATACCTTCGTCATGTGCTAACTTACTATGTTGCCATTGCCACATAACAGAGACGACTGCTGTCGAATACCAGCTACCAGAAGAGCTACGTGATGCTGCTGGAAGGCCCCGACGGGTTCGTGAAGCTCAACGGCACGTCGTACGCCGAGCGATTCCGCGATGCTGACCGCGATGCGTACATGTGGACATCCGTGATCTTCTCGTCCAATCCGGGCGAGATCTTTTTGGAGAAGGGCTGGATGGTGGCCACGAACCAGAGCGCTGTTGGCAAGTCTGTCAACCATAACCATCGTCATATCAATAAGACGCTCTACCGAGGCCTCTACCAGGTTGTGTGCGACTCGAGTGGCATGAAAAACTACCCAGGGGGCAAGGCCAGTTCCGTCGAGCAGCGTGAGTTCGTGCTGCACACCATGGGCAACAAGACGCGCGGGTTCCACCAGCTCATGCAGAATCTGTTCCTGGACGAGTTCGCGAATTTCCAGCTGGGGGAGTACTACCCCCGCATCACGCTGACGTGCTGAGCGTAGCAGTGGTTGTGAACGTTTGTCAATAATCTGTACCCACCTACCTGTATACATTAAAGAGGTTTATCGACGGTAGTGTACTCATCTGAGTTGCGGCGATCATTTCACATTGTCTGTTGTTTGACGATGCGAGACTCGGCGGATTGTCGGTGAACCATGCCTGTGGTCATTTATCTACCTCACGGGCAGAGGGAAGAACGCGAACTCGGTCGGTGAGCGCAAATTTCGATGATTCCTTCTAACTGCAGGTAGCGCTGCACGAGGGTCTGGCGAGGTTGGAGGGTTTGAAGTTCTTCGACCCAAGAAGCTTGCGACAACCAAGTATACAAGCAGCCGACCCGACGGTATCCAGGTAGGACACATGCGTCAGTGTCTCAAGGTGCAACGTGAATAGGCTTTGAAGAACCCAGGTGATGCATCAAACTGAGCGGCCAGGCATGTACTCGGAAGGTTTTCGAGCAGAAGCCTGGATTGCCGTGGCCCGTGACCACGTCATTTGGTCCGTCTCGTTCAAAGGTAGATCGATAGATCGATAGCCCGGCTGTAGGGTCGCGAAAAAGACTCATAGAGATAGGTTGCTTGCTGGACGAAATCCGAAAGCTGAACAAGTCGGAGGAGCCTGTTGCGGGGGGCGATTGCGTTTAGTACAGTTGACTTTGGAGTTGGCACCTGAAAAGAAAAGGCATTCGTATATGGGTTAGCATCAACCGAGACGGTAGCGTCAGCTCTAGGGAGATAGATCTGGGTCGTCTTCACACAGATGTCTAGGATGATTTGCTCCACATTTCTCGACTGGCTCGTCGGTACGGAGGCGGAGTGAGAAGTGCTGACGAGAATTGGCGCGACTGGTTTTGATGATTTGGTTGTAACTTCGATCTCTTCCTGCGCATTTACCGCGCTGAAGTGGACTTGGGATGCGGCCAGAGGCATACATTCGACTGAGTGAGAGGCCGAGTGCACCTTGGTTTTGGGTTCTTCCTGAGCAAGGAAGGCACCACACAATCGACAAGAGACTTGAAGTGTTGTCCTGGGTGGAGTCATCATGGCCCAGTTGATTATGATTACGACATTCATTCTTAGCCCAACAGCGAAAGGAGTATTTTTATGCAACAAATAAATATATGCAATAAATCTTATGCAAATCTAAATATGTTACGGTCTCTCCTGTTCATTTGCGCCAATCCAGCGAGCGCTCAGTCAAATATGCGATTTATGAGAATATTTATTGGAGGGAATCATTACCATGGGGAGAGTCATCTTCGACGGTTTACTGTGCCTTGATTGTGCGATCTGCCTCACGTCGTACCTATCAAACCAACAACAGCTTGAAGCCCAGTTCCTCAGTCGGTTGGCTCTCTCTCTCTCGCGCGCATCTCTCATTTTTCAATTGAGTCAATGCTCCACACACGCCCTCCCGTCCAGCAGCAGCAGCAGCACATAATGGAAGACTATAGCGCCTCCTGCACCGCCGTCCTCTCGTTCACGGACGCGCTCGGGCTCTACGCGTTCGACGACACGTTCGGCCCGCTGACAGACGCACTCGACCTGTCGATCGACTTTACGAGCGAGAGCGCGTGGCCATCACTGAAAGAGTGGACCTCACCCTCCGAGCTCGTTCCAGTTCCAGACCTGGAGATGACAAAGAAAGCAGAGCCCCGCGTTGCACAGCGATCTCCGCCGAAGCGAACAACCTGTGTGAAGAGGTCGCGAATGCAGAGGCGAGAGACGGCCCCAAAGCAGCCTCGCAAGCGAGCCAAGACCGAGATTCTCAACCTCCAGAACCAAATCACTGAGCTCGAGTCTCAGCTGTTGAAGCTGCAGAGCGCTGCTGCGGTCGAGATCAAGTCAGAGATGATTGTGAGCCACCAACACGCATCACAATCTGAGAGTCTTTCGCCAGCCAATGAAGCGTCAGAGTGGTCCCAGCGAGCAGCTGAAGAGCTCCAGAAGCTCAAGGACTCACAAGCCTTCAACGCCTCTCTAAAGTCCGCGCTCGCAAACGAAATCCAAGTGGGCGAGGCGTTCGAGACCGAGCTCCAGGAGATGACCCAGCTCCAGACTGAGAACTTGGACCTGCTGGACGAACCTGCAACGACGACGAGTTCCATCGACCTTGTTCAGGAGTGCGACTGCAGTTCTTCGTCGCTTGGGCAGATCCGACGGATCCTCGTCGACTTGGAGAAGCTGTACAGCGACGCCGATCTGGCGATCAAACAGGAGGCCGACGAAACACCACAAGAAACAGCGCAGCGCTTCGAGCTGCTCGACACCGAGTGCGCTTTCGAGCACATTGTCTGATCAGAAAAAGAAATAGCCAAGCCCATCAACCAACCAACAGACAGTGGCGCACCACCCACCAGCAACGCAAGAAGAGCAAGCTGGTGAGCCTCAGGAGAGCTGTTATTATACTTCAGAATTATTTATTAGACCTAGCGAATGAACGGGACAGTGTAATGCACAGCAGCTTCAACCCCGCGAGGCTTCTCTCTCAGTCCACCTGCCACCTGCCAATTGCAATCGCGTCCTGTCTTGAAAAGCTCCTTTTGGCTTTTTTGTGCTCGCTTTCTGATTGCGCGTTAGCAAGAGCGATGATAATTGCGCATCATCATCGCTGAGAATGATTATGCGCGTACTACCCGGAGCTTTTGCTTGGAGCCGCGTCACAACCTGAGCTCGCCCTCACTGCAAACGCCAAACCGGATGGTCACTCCTGCCTCGCCGCCGCCGCTGTCGCAGCAACAGTAGCTCGAACACTTTTACACGCACTGACGGAGCGTTCTGCCTCTGCGCGTTCTTTTGATGACGACCCCGTCGACCCCGAGCGACATGTTCATAAGCGAAGACACGCTGGATGAGCTCACGAAGCTCGAGCGTCTTCCAACCGCAGCAGCTTCAATGAAAATCGAGGAGCAAAGTCTAGAGACGCAGGTTGTGCGGCAGCCACAGAAGCGTGTCTGCGACCGCGCGAAAAGAGTCTACACGAGACGAGCAGCTACTGAGAAACAGCCTCGGAAGCGAGCCAAGGCCCAGATTTTCAGCCTTCGGAGCCAGGTCGAGGAGCTGCAGTCGCTGTACTCTCAGCTATTGCAAAGTGCTACAGTCAAGCAACAGTCCGAGATCCCCCCAGCAACACACCGAGCCACCAACCGCTGTCGAGACACCTTTACACGGCAGCAAGCAGATGTGATAGAAGCGCAAATGCTCAAGGACGCGCATGAGCTCAATCATCGCCTGAAAGCAG
The DNA here is from genome assembly GCA_023334245.1 of Globisporangium cederbergense. Classification (NCBI taxonomy): domain Eukaryota; phylum Oomycota; class Peronosporomycetes; order Pythiales; family Pythiaceae; genus Globisporangium; species Globisporangium cederbergense. The sequence goes on from JAASGO010000378.1 coordinate 9,817, forward strand.
CGCTCGCAACCATGATCCAATTACAAGAAGTGTTCCAGGCAGAGCTCCAGAGGTTCACCGATGTAGAGGTAAGCAAGCAACAGTCAAGTTGAGCGCTGGACGAAGTGGACGCGTCACCAGATCTCACAACGCCAACGTTGCTTCTCTCTTTGATCCCTGTGATAGGCACAAAGCGTCGAGCGGCTGAGCAATGAAGTGCTCGCAACGACCTCTTTGGGCCTCCAGCAAGTCGAAGACACTTCGTCGTTGAAACAGATTCAGCAAATCCTCGCCGAGTTGGAGACTTTCCACTGCGACTCTAATCTCGTTGGTGAAGCACAGCGCGAGACAAGTAACACAGCCACACCGTGAACGGGAGTCGACTTTCTTTACAGCATCAGGTTCGAGAAGCGTCTCATCATACTGAACACATCTATCGGCCTGTGCAGCTTAAACGAACAAAGGTATTAAATACTAGTAATCGATTCTTTTCGACAACTAGGTACTCTTCGATAACTCTCGTAGTTTTCTCACAACGAGGTGCTTTCATGAATAAGTGAAGCTGATTGGTGTTCCGGCTGCGCTCAGAGCAATCGGGAGGCATCACATTCGGACGAGTGATGCGCTAGCTAGCTACAGTGCACTACGTGAGAGATCGTCTCGACCTGAGAGCTCAGCGGATCGAAATTCCAGCACACCAGTGCGCAATTGCCTTCATTCACGAAGGTGCTTCGTCTCGGCGCGTCTGGCAGGAACTGAGCCTGACCAACTGACCGCCACATTCGATTCTCCAGTCAGCATGCTTACGAGCAAGAACGTGTGTCCATCGTCGCTCACCGAACTCGCAAATCCCGAGCCAGTTCAAAGAGAGAGGCGAAGCCTCGATTCCCAGCTACAAGTACTGTGTATGGCATGTCCACCACACGTACCCGCTGTTCACCAAGAGGAAACCCTCTTGTCACGACACTGGTGGTGTGTCCTATGCTGCGACAGGTGCGCACATCTTCGAGTTGCTGAGTGACGAAGCACCACCCGCGACAACCTCAGTAGATAGACCTCCAATCGAGGTGAAGTGTGAAGCTCGTCGCTGAGTCAGAATCAGCGGTGTACTCGTCGACTTCCATTGCGACTCGGAAGTACTGTGGGAGACGACAAATGGCATCCAGTTGCTGCGCTTTTCACGGCATTAGCTTGACGTAGGCGACTTCGCTATCAACTTGGATGAATCTCGTAGTCCAGGCACAAATAGGACTGGAGAGGGCCTTCTGTATGACAGCGGCAGCCTAACAAATCGCGCATTTTCAATCAGTTAGCAAATACACCTAAATGGGGTATTTTTCAAATAGGTATAGGCATGAGCACCAGAAACATGTTCTTCCCCCATTACTAAAAATCTGCGTCCTGATTGGCTCGATTTTCCACGTTCGCGCGACATTGACCATCACTCGCGCCATTACGGGCACCTTCGAGCCACATCACCCCATCCACTCGCACCATTCCATTCACCATCGTCATTCTCTGATTCAAGCGCAAGCCACAAAGCTGAAGAGCTCAAGCGGTTAAGACGGAGACAAGAAAGAGCATGAGCTTCCTGGTAGAAGACGACCCGCACGTGACGCTCGAGCTCGCGCTCGCGTTCATCGACTCCTGCGATGACACCAGCGACAGCAGCGCTGGCAGTCCAGCCAGCGAGCAGTTCACCGATACGCACGTCAGCGTCGACTTTGACGTCGCGTCACCCGCGCAGCAGACCTCAAAGGCGTCATCGCAGCAACAGCAACGCTCGAAGAAGGCGAGAAGCAATGCAAATGCTGTGACGCGCCACCGTGAGCGCAAGAAAGCCGAGACGATCGCGCTGCGCAACGAGCTCGTGGAGCTCGAGGCGAAGCTCACGCAACTGCAGAAAAACGCGCGCTTCAAAGGCGCGAGCGCGCTCCAGTACCTGCTCGAGCAGCAGCAGCTGCAGAACCTAGCTTTCGCAGCTGAAAATGGAACAACGGAGAGCAAATCGGGACATACAGTGATCCGCCCCAAGCAGGTGTCGATTTGGCTCGACATTGCAGCCATGCAGGCGCGCGAGCGGTACCAGGCCGAGAACCTCAACATGAAGCTCAAGGATGCGCTCGAGAAGCAAGTGAAGGTCGTGAGGGCGCTCGAGGGCATTTTGGGCAAGAAGACGAGCTTATATGGCCTTGACTTACTGCTGGATGAGCAGAAGCAGACTCTGTACAACGACTCGGTCATTACGCAGCAGTCCATGGTCTACGAAGACTTGCGTGTGGGGATGCAGGAGATGTACATCATGGCGGACTTCCTCTTTGACCCGCAGACGTGGTCCGCGGACTTCGATTCTGTCTCGTCGTCGACCCAAGTGAAGCAAGACCCGCTCACGGGCTCGACGTACATTGAAATCTGCACAACGACGCCGCTACGATGCTTGTTCCAGGAAGCAGGAGAGATCATGTGGAAGCAGATCACGCAGCAGAGCACGGACCCGCCGAATGGCAAGTACTGCATGCAGAAGCGCTTTTTGACCGATACGAGTTTCCAGAAGAGCTACACAATGGTAATCGACGGCCCCAACGGGCAAATGGAGATGCGTGGTGCTTCGCACGTCGAGCGCTTCATCGAGGCGAACCGCGTGATCAGCATGTGGTGCTCGCGGGTGCTCTCGCCCAACGATGGCCCGCGCTTCGTCGAGAAGGGCTGGATCGTGACGTCCAGTCCCACTTCGTCGCTGATGGGCAATGATATGAGCATGAGCGACCAACAGCAGCAGCCCACGACAGTCTTCCGCACGTGCTACCATGTTTCCTGCGAGTCGAGAGGAGGCGAGCGATCGGCCCATGATCCACACACGAGCGCCCTGATTGAGGCGGTGCTGCGGACGCTCAGCAACAAGACGCGCGACCACCAGCAGCGCACGCAGAACGCACTCTCGGACCACTTTGCGATGCTGCCGATCCACCGAACCACGCGGATGCTCCAAGGCGGTAGTTGTTGTTGAGATGATGGATGATGTATAGGGTGGAAGGAACAGACGTATTCGATTCAACCAGAGAAGCGTGAAGAATATGTATGGACTTGTAAGGTTTGAAGCACAAGGCTTGACGATTCTGATGGTGTCTATCACAGGCCCACGAGGGGCACGAGAAGCTGCGGGCGATGTACGGGAGTTGCTCATGAGAAAGATCGCCTTTGAGCAGGACACGAATTCGCTTGGACACTGCACCTTCGTGCAACATTATGAAAAGTGTGTCCTTTTTGTGCAGTATTCTTGAAGGAAGTCAGCAAAATGTCACCATCGCTTCTTTTGATTAGTTAATGCTTTCTATCAATTCTCGGAGGTTTCTATCAAATACGGCACACTTTGTGAGAATTGTCTCAAACTCGACATTAACTGTTGGTGGCTTGGTTACAAGAGGACAGCTCTGGACATGAAGCTTCCTTCGTTCTGCACGAGAAGAACACACGGTCGAGCAGCAGCTCTTACCCGCACAACATCATTGCAGAGAGACCTCGTATGCTTGCGCTAAAGCGCAGGATGAGGGATCATCTTTTTTCGAGAGAGGGAGTGGCAGGACTCTGGCTCTGCTCTGTTCATCAAATTGTTGCATCATCAAAGGCGGTCAGAATGCTGGTCATTCATCCGCTGCGTCATCATTCTAGAATAAGTACCTTGTTCGTTGCCTAGCTCCAAAAATGCAGTTTGAAATCGCTTACAAAATCCAGTCAAACCGTTTGTTGTTTTTCTAGCCATCAAAAACTTGGTATTACAGAAGTGGCAAATTTGGATTCAATACAAATGCCCTGCTAAACCGCTTGGATGCAAAAAAACACTTTGATTGAGTTTACGTTTTTTTACTCCTTTTCATTTTCTCGTCAGAAGCATTTGTTTATACTTGCACTCATGATTACGATACACCAACTGGTTTTCAAATAACCTGAAGCGAGTCATTCTTCTGTGTCAGCGATTGCCGGACAGCATTCTTTCGCCCTCTTTGAAGGGCTCCAAGCTGTAGCAGGTGGCTTCTGCTGCTATTGCTGCTGGCGGTCTCTCTCATTGTACAATATTGATGCACTGAGAGACAGGAAGGAGCTTGTGGACGAACGAACGATCGATCGCTGATCCATGACGCCCACTGCTGCGCACTGCGACGGCGACGGCGACGGCAGCAATGCGTGCGAGTTCCCCTCGTCCTCGCTCGACGACGCGTTCTCGTTCGTCAGCGCGCTCGATTTCCAGAGCGAGACGACGACGACCACAACGCACCAGCAGGTCCAGGTGAGCACCAGCACCAATACAGCTCCAGTGGATGCCAGTACTTCAGGTAGACAGCAGCAAACCGGAGAGCCCAGAACCAATGTGACTCCGGGTAGGACGACGCAACAGCAACAACGACAGGGTCCAAGCAGTGGCCGCCGTCGTACTCGACCACTAACTCCAGCAGCTTCGGCGACAGCAAGACGGTCAAGCCATAACCAGACTCGTGTGAGTACGCACTGCGTAAAGAAGAGCTCTGCGGGAAGCTCAACAACGCGGTGCCAGCAGCAGCAGCAACGAGAACCACAACACACAGACGAGATCAGCAGACTTCGAGACCAGGTCCGGCAGGTAGAACAACAGCAAGATACAGCCACAAACACAACAACAACCACACACACAGACGCAGCCAAGTGGCTACTCCAGGCAGCACTGCAGTACCAAGAGCTCCAGCAAACCCAGACCGAGGCGGCGAACGACAGCCTGAGGGTCACGCTGGCGAGCCAGATTGAGCTCCAGCAATGCCTGAAGGCGCAGCTGCAGGAGCTCACGGCTCTCGAGTCTGTCTGTCAGTCGCAGACCGAGCGACGGAGGCAGTTGTCACGCATCAAAATCGAGCCGCGCGTGACCTGCGGCTCGCCCTGGATCCGCACCGAGCAGCTCCACAGGAGCATGGCGGGACTGTACAAAGACACAGACGCCGCGGTGCGTCAAGTACTCGCCGCGGCGACCGACATGGCCAGCATCTTCTCCAGTAGCCAGTCACGGCGCGATCCCGTGCGCGGCCCTCTTTTCGAGCTCAAGACCAGTGCGCCGGTGCCAGCGAGCAGCCAGGTGCTCAGTGAAGTGCTCTGGCGATTGCTCGCTGGCTGCGAGAGCAAGTGCGAGAGTGTCGACGAGGACATGGCCGAGGGGGACTCAGCGACGTGTCTAGGTTCGGGCTCAGGCTCGGAACAGGAGAAGGAGAATTGCCATGAGAAGTGGTACAGCCTGGACCTCCACACACATTTTGGCGATATCCAGGTCCATGGGGCATCAGTACTTCGTCGCTTTGAAGAGCACGAGCCACAGTCACAACAGCAACAGCAACAACGGCTCGTGGTGACGTTCGCGTCGTCGATCGCCGCGTCCGAGAGCAGCGAGCTGGTTTTTCGCGAGTCTGGCTGGTTCATTCTCACACAGCAGAGCGAGGCGGCCGCCGCCACGTCGCTCTTCCAGACTTTTTATCGCCTGCAGCTGCTTAACCATCCAGTCTCGGAATCCAAGAGCTCATCTAAGGGCACAATGCCATCACCGACCATGGACTCGGACACGGTGTACCTTCAAGACCTCGTGATGAACGCGCTGAGCAACCGCACGCGTGCGCACCACCAGCAGCTCCAGAACTCGTTGCTCGCGCACTCGAGGGCTCATAACGACAATCATGTCAAGGTGAAGGCGCCCTCAGGTTACCTCGCATTGATAGCCTGAGGCGGAGGCTGCAGGCCTCTGGTAGAAATAGAAAGTAGACGGGGAAACTCATGAACATATTAACCCACAGACACAGATCGAATGAAGCTCAAAAGATCAATTATTTCCATGAAGCTCAGTTCGACTATCTTCACATTTCACACGCTGCTAATGGTTTGCGTGTGAGAATTGGAATCCCATGCTTTTGGACGATGGATGGGTCGAGTGAACACAACGAAGTGAGTTGCTGTTTCGACCCTCCTTCGGCTCTGTTCCACGAGACCAGCGGCCCGTTCCGGTCGGACCTCCGTATGCCACTCATGGCCAGTAGCAGATCAAGCACCACACATCAGCATGAGCTTCCTGGTGGAGGACGACGAACAGACGACGCTGGCGGTCGCGCTCGCGTTCATCGATGAGTGCGACAGCGACGCCTCCACTGTCAATAGCTCGTCTACCAGCAGCAGTGGTGGTGACGACCTAACGAGTCTCCGAGTGGTTCTGCGCAAGCCTCAGACCCAACAACAGGCGTTGAGCCGCGCCAAGTCAACCAAGAAGCACCGCGAGGGCAAGAAGATGGAACTGCTGAACCTTCGCGAGCAGCTCATGTACCTCGACGCATGTCTCTCGTCACTGCAGCTCGCAAGAAGGGATGGGAAACGCAATTTGCTGCAGATCCTGCTGCGAAGGCGCATTGGCGACAGTGTTGATGACGAGAAGCAGCGGCTCAAGATGCTGCTGTCCGCCCATTCCTCGGAGAAGGAAGTGAATACGAGCACGGCGTGGCTCGACGTCGCGCTGCGACAGGCGAAGGAGCGCGCCAAGTCGGAGGCGCTCAACGCCAAGCTCAAGGCCGCGCTGCAGCGTCAGCTGCAGATGAACAAGGCCTTTGATGGCTTACTGAGCGGCAACATGAGTTTAAATCCGGAGCTGTTCACAGACAAACAGAGTAGCCAGCAAGACGGCCAACATGATGACAATCAGCAGCATGCTCGGCATGACGGTGACCTTGTGCCGCCCGTCGAGCCGAAACTATTGGAAGAACTCCACGAGCAGCTACAGCAGATGTACCTCGTCACGGGGCTCATGGTCGACCACCAGAATCATCAGAATCAGAGCCAGACTGAAGTTTCTCAGCAGAGCTTCACAGCCTCGTCATCGACAACGACAGACTTGAGCGGGATGAGCATTGAGTTCCGCACCGAGATCTCACTAAAGTGCTCGTTCCAGAAGGCCGGGCGAGCCATGTAGCAGCGCATTTACCACCAGGAGACGATCGCGCACCCGGGAAAGTACGCACTGGAGGTGAGTGCCTTGATACTGAAGGTCATTCATTTGTCTACTGTTTGTATTGATGGAGGTGGTCATTAGACTCACACATACAAATTCCTATTGTGCTATCTACATTCCGACAGAGTCGCGACATCACGAACGTAAGCTTCCTGAAGCGCTACACGCTCTTCCTTCAAGCGTCGGACAAGCAGCCCGTGGAGATGAGGGGGACATCGTACATCCACAAGTTTGACGAGGCGAACCGGTTCCTGCAGCTCTGGACGTCCGCAGTCTTCATACCCAGACATGGGCTCAGATTTGCCAAGAAAGGCTGGATCGTGGCGACACCATTATGCCCAGTTGCGGAGTCATCTCTAGCCCTATCTGTCAATACTGATGAACCATCGCCGTCTGTGGTCAAGACGTGCTACCAGATCTCGTGTACTACTTCAGCGGAAGAGTATGTGCAGAGCCCCGAGCGGAGAGCACTTGTGGAGCTCGTCCTCCAGACGCTCAGTCGCCGGACGCGCGAGTACCAGCAGCACATGCAGGACCAGCTACTGGGTGACTTCTCCAGGTTGAATCGTCATCAACATCCGAAGGCTCCGATGACCTAGAGCCTACTCTGTTACGAAGAGTTCGATGTAAGTTCTGTGTAAAAAGCACACTGTGAGAGGTGTTGAGACGTTGCTATTGTCTGGTATGACCGTGACGAGAGCCAAAGGCTCTGAAAGTGATAGCTGCCTAGTTACTTGTGCCGAGCATGCGGACGGAAGGGTAAACACCGTCCTCTTTACTTGGCAACGTCATCGTGGTCCGTGCCCGACGTGAGCTCCGTAAACTCCTTCAAGTCCTTTTCATCTCTTGCAAGCGTGCCCGAGATGAATCCGAAGGCGTCACTGCCCACCGCCAAGCGCACAGGGAGCGTCTTCCCCTCGAAGGCGCCCGACTTGGTGAGCGCGTCTACGATCACCTGGGCACCCTTGACCGGGTCACCCGGCTGTTTGCCCACGTGGGCCGCCAGGTGCTTCTTGGTCATCTCGATTACGGGTCCGGACTCCGGGATACTCTTTTTGGCCATCACGCCATTGCTCCCGAACGAAGTGCGGAACATGCCCAGGTCGATGCACGTGACGTCGATGCCGAAGGGCGCCACTTCGGCGCGCACCGACTCGGTGAGCCCCGCAACAGCAAACTTGGTCGCACTGTAAACGCTGATGGTCGGGAAGCTCTGGCGCCCGACCAACGAGCCGATGTTGGCGATTGCACCGCTCTGCTGTGCACGCATGAAGGGCAGCACGACGCGTAACATCCGGTAGACACCGAAGACGTTCGTGTTGAAGTTGTCGAAGATCTCCTCGGCGCTGTGATACACAAGAGACACAAGGTATAAGAATATTGTGAGGCTCTCATCTCGGGTCTAAGCTAGCAATATAAGCAGTAAATCCGCACCTGCACTCGTCGACACCGCCCACGAGCGAGTACCCGGCGTTGTTGACGAGTACGTCGACGCGGCCGTAGACTTGGATGGCGTTCGTGACAGTCTTGAACACAACGTCGTCGGGGGACGTGACGTCGAGTGCGATGGTGTGCGCGCCGCGCTGCTGGAGGTCCTCAAGCTTGGTCGTGTTACGGGCCGACGCGATGACGCGGTCACCGCGGGCGAGAGCAGCGAGCGCAATCTCGCGACCGAGGCCCGAGGAGCAACCCGTGATGAGCCAAACCTTTGGCTGAGGCGTCGAAGCAGAGGCGATGGTGGTGGTTGGCATTGTAGCGAGGAGTGGAGGTGGGAGGGAGTAGGTTGGTTGTTTTGGCTTGGAAGCAAATTGGGGAATGAGAAGTGGGCTGAGTGGGCTCTGTGCCAGAACCCTGTGCGACTGACTGCCTAGATGGTATCTACAGAGTGGAGGTCTTTCCAGGGGTAGAGTCATCACGTGGATGTGCTAACACGCGAGGTGGTCTCGAAAATAGACACAGAGTGGAGGTCTATCAACTAGTGGATCTCATAATCGACTGGATGACTCAACCTGAAAGAGCATCACTCAGGATGAGCTTCGGCTCTCAGGTACAGATGGCATCACCCTCACTCACTTATTGGTTGATTACAGAGGACTCAGCGCCCTTGGAACTTTACAGTTGACCAGCACCTGGGTTTCATTGGCTACATAGCACGCAGAGGCTGAAGTTTATCCACACTTGGTATCGAGATTCACACTACTGTACTCTCTGCATTCATTTTCATGACCGTATGTCTTAGTAAAGATTCGAGTATTTGTCTGAGAGAGCGTCCTGCATGCGCTGGTTGTAATTTCGTGTCTTCCGAACCAGCCACTTCAGAACAAACGCCACCTCCTTCCGAGTCTGCGGGTCGCTAGGTGGCGACGGACAGGACGCCTGGTAGCACGTCCTGACCATCGACAGCGGTACTTCACCACCAGGCGCTGATGACGGCAACCTAGAAGCCACGACCCAGCCTTTCTCAACGAACGTTGTTGATCCGTTGCTCGAGAGCGTGATCGTTGACGTCCACATGAACAAGAAGCGCTCGTGCTCGTCGAACTTGTGCATGTAAGCCGAGCCGCTGAGCCCTACGGGGTGGTGCTCATAGCCGTCCAGGACGATGTTGAAGCTCTTCTGAAAGCTGGTGTTTGTGAGCGCGCGTCTCTAAGAAATGGTTGGTTACACAGAACACAAAACAAAATCGAGAGTTAGCTCAATATAACCAACCGTATACAGTACGCCTGGCATGTTTTTCCTTACGATAACATTGCACGGCCCCGATGTCGGCGGTGCCTGCAGTGGAGCTGCGCCCTGCCACATGGCCTCACCGGCTTCTCGAAGTGAGCAGCGCACCCTCGTGCTTGAGCGGGCTTCCACACACAGGCCCGACACTGGATCGTGTGTTTCGTTCACGTGCATCGATGATGCCGACCCGGAGCTGATGCGTTGCGCGTCAATTGAGCCATAAGCATCGCTGTTGATCACCAAGTCAGTGTTCAAGTACATCTGCTGCAGGTCGGCTTGCAGTTGCGCCAGCACGGTTGGCTCAGAAAGACGAGTTGTCATCACCAGATTCGCACCATGCTGATGACAAAGTTCGGTCTGCTGTTGACGTTGCAGCAGCTCGAGTCCCTGGTAGATATGTAGGTAAGTACAGTGTTGGTGTTAAAATGCAGGCACAAGCGTTCGTGGGACAAAGTCAGCCAGTGAAAACGCATAGCACATACCTCTATCCTCTTCTTGCTCAGCACGCCATCGAGCGCCTTGTTCGCGAGCAACTGCCTGCGCAATGCGTCTCTCAGCTTTGCGTTCAGAGTTTCAGACTCGAGACGTTTCTTCTCTTGCAGTGCAGCAAAGTCGAACCACGTGGACGCGCGCGGAACAAGCTGCTGTTCGCTATGCTGATGAGTGGGCGCCTCTGCGCTGCTGCGGACGATGCTGCTGTGGTCGAGTCCGCGAGCACGCGCGCTGCGCTGCAAACGCGCGAGACGGGACTCGAGCTGCGTCGCCTGTTCACGCAGCGTCTGTATCTCGTTCTTCTTGCGCTCGCGGTGCTTCTTGACTGCGCTCGCGTGGCTCTTCTTCTTGCGCGCAGGTGCAACGTTCGCAGGTTTCGTTTTCTGCTGCTGGATTGGTTTCGCCAGCGTTTGCGTCTGTTGTCTGTTAAACAGTAGAGCGAGGTCGTCGAGCGAAGGCGGATTGTGGATCACCACGCGAAGGCTCAATTGACCAGTTACAGATGATGGCGATGGGGCATCGTCGTCGTCCGTGTCGAGCAGCTCATCGCTGCTGCTGCTGCTATTGATGCTAGCGCTCCCAGCGCCGCTGGTGCCGTCGCCATTTTCGCAGGCGTCGATGAACGCGAGCGCGTCGTGGAGCGTGGCTTGCGGGTCGTCCTCCTGCAGCAAGAAGCTCATGGCTTGCGGGTTTCTTTGGATCGCGGCACGGATAGCAGCTCAGCTCTCTGACTGTTGTGGTGCTTCTGGTCGGGGTCGCCCTTTGTTTCGCGTCATGTTAGCCGGTAACGCGATCAGATTGATGACTCTATCACTGACCAACATTCCTTCCTCCAAAGGGCGGTTTTGGTGTGGCAGAAAACATAAAAAAGCCCTTTTAAACGGAAAAAGCTCTTTCCTGCGCATTGATTGATGGCTCGACCATCTAGACGCCCGGCCGCATTGCCAACTAGAACAAACGAGTGGGACTCGCAGCGACATACCGGGCACCTCGATTCACCTCTACACCCAGTCGAGTGTTGCGGCGGCAGCGCACCATGGGCGATCGATCAAGCCGTAGACGAGAAGTTTGCTGGGCTGCTTTGACCTGCGTCTTACCTGGAAGTTCAAAAGGGAGTCTCGTTGCGTCGCTGTTGGGTAATTACAGCTATTGTGGCGTTGTGGAACGGGTTTCATTGAATAACCTTGCGCGTTCTGGAGAACCACGCTCTGGAGAACCACGTTCGATGCTGTTCCGAAGCCAAAAGGCAAAAAAGACAAAAAGCTGCTGCAGGAACTCGATGAAGCAGTCCGAAATCCGACCCGAGTCAGGAGCAGATCCACTAAGAAAGCGACACCGCCGATGAGCTTCCTGCTGCAGGAGGACGACCCGCAGGCTACGCTCCACGACGCGCTCGCGTTCATCGACGCCTGTGAGCTTGACGACGGCAGCTCAGCGACGGCCTCGACGGCGAGCAGCAGTGGCAGCAGTGGCAGCAGCGACGAGGAAGCGCCGCCGAGCCTCAGCATGCTCATCCAGAAGACGGCCAGCGGCAAACTTTTTTTGCAGCACCAGGCCCAAGTCCAGTATCATCAGCAACCGCAGCAGCCGCTTCAGCCGACCGCCAAGGCGTCACAGGCTGCGAGCAACCGCGCGCGGCCGGTCAAGAAGCACCGCAAGAGCAAGAAGTACGAGGTGCAGATGCTGCGCGAGCAGGCGGCACAGCTCGAGGCGTATCTCGCATACTACCAGCGGGTCGCCGCCTGCGGACATGAGAGAAAGGACTTGCACCTGCTCAATAATAATGCACCTCGGTCGTTGGCTGTCATAACTTCAAGCGATTGCACCCAGTCGTGGTTTGACATTGCGGCGCAGCAAGCGAGAGAGAGCTTCGAGTCCGAGGCGCTGAACCTAAGGCTTCGAGACGCGCTCGTACGGCAGGAGCAACTGACCAAGTCGCTCGTCAGCGTTATAAACCAAACGAGAGTCGAGGTACGGACGTTATCAGGTCGATTGTCGATTGGCTTACTGGATGTTGTACTGACACTGCGCCTTATCATCCTCTACCGGCAGGGACTCGAGTTATTGCTGGATCGCCACAAGCAAGAGCTCCATTTTGATAGGTTGCAATCAGTACAGCCCGCAGTGACTGTGATGGACGACCTCCTCGTGAACCTGCAGCAGATGTACATCGCGACCGACTCGGTCCTAAATATGCAGAGCGAGGCTATCCCTGGTGGCACGACATCGTCTCTCACACACGTGGCGCAGGACGAGCTGCTCGCTGGCAAGTGTATCGAGGTCACCACATCCGCGATCGCGCACTGCGACTTTCAGCAACTCGGGCGAGCAATCTGGCAGCGTATGTCGTCGCAGAAAAACGAGCTCCAACCGGCTGCAGACAACTTTGGGATCTTCGCCATGCAGGTAGATGCATACTGTCGTGCTTCGTAAACATATATTGGTATAATCCTGGGCTTATACTGACCATTCGTTTCGCTGCGGAATACAGTCACGAGTGCTCACGAGCGAGAGCTTCCAGAAGAGCTACAACCTATTGGTCGATTTGCCGGACCAGCAACAGTCGCCTCTGGCGCTGCACGGCACGTCGTACCTGCACAAGTTCGATGAGGCCGGTCGCTACATGATTATGTGGACGTCGACCGTCGCGCTGCCGAATGACGGACCGCAATTTACAGAGAAGAACTGGATTGTCCTCGTACCCGGATCGAAGTCTCAGTCAGCGCTCACCAAGACGTGCTACCAGATCTCCTGTGCGCCCCAGGGAGCGAATGTGTTACCACAGACGAAAGAGCAGATCACACTCGTGCTCAAGACGCTCAGTCGGAAGAAACGCGAGTATCTGGAGATGATGCAGGACATGTTCCTGGACAAGTTCTCGGGCGTCCGTCACCAATCGCAAACAACAACTCCACCCTCACCCCCAGTAGCTCCAGCAGTAGTAGCACATGCAATGAATGTGAACTAGTAGCAGCAGCAGCACTTCCAGTGGTGGCGTGTGCCGTGTCATGTTAACTAGGTGTCGACTCCTGGGTGTGGATTCATTATCGTGTAAGTACAATGGAGTAGTAAGTTTATAGTCGCCTCAGTCGGGGTAAATCGGGCTACTCGAACTGGAGGTCGTGCATAGAAAGCATTGTGCCACTGTTTGATGGTGATGTGCTCTTTGCACACTCCTTCGGCACTGTTCTTCATTAACCTGCTCAAATCGGATTCATCTTGTCGGCACCCACATTTCTGAATTTGAAGCGCAAGCGGCAATGAGCTTCCTGCTGCTGGAGGACGACCCGCTCGCGATGCTCGAGGAGGCGCTCGCGTTCATCGACGCCTGCGAAGAGCCCAACGACAGTAACAGCAGTGGCAATAGCTCTGCAACGGCGTCAACGGTGAGCAGCAGCAGCGACGAAGACGCGTCGTCACCGGTCCAGTCGACGCCGAGCCTACGCGTGTTCATTCGAAGGACCGCGAGCGGCCCACTTGAGCCACAGCGGCAAGTACATCAGCCTCCACCACAGCACCTACTGAACCAACACCTCCAGCCTCGACTGTGTAATGTGCTACCCACACAAATGGTGACCAACCACGCCAAGTCGGTCAAGAAGCACCGTGAGCGCAAGAAGACCGAGATGCTGATGCTGCGGGAGCAGGCGGCGCTTCTTGAGAAACGTCTCGCGCACTACCAGCGAATCACTTCCTATCGGCAATCGAGGAGCTTGTCAGAGCGGATAGCCACAAGTCGAACCTTGCAGATAACAAACGAAAGAGGAGCGGCTTCAGACTCCAGCAGTGAACGTGCAGCTTCATGGCCCGAGATGGCGGTGCAGCAGGCGAGAGAGCGCTTCGAGTCCGAGGCTTTGAACCTTAGGTTGCGAGACACGCTCGTGCGCCAAGCGCAGTTGACCAAGTCGCTAGAAGTGGCGCTGAGCCAAACGAGGGCCGAGGTGCGGAACTACTGTACATTCAAGAGGTTTGTTGAGCTGCTGAAGTGGGGGCTGGTCATGGACTGAAGAAGTCGTGCTTGATTACCATTTACAGGGATTCGAGTTGCTGCTCGACGACCACAAACAGGACCCCTTGGGTCACAGGAACCAGGAGCCAGCAAACTCGACAGTATCAGTAGGCGTGGAGCACCTTCACCTGGACTTGCAGCAAATGTACCTGACCGTAGACTCGGTGGTTGGCCCGCAGAGCGAAGTAGACTGGAGTGGCACCGCAATGTCTTCGCTAACACACGTTAAACCTGAGGAGCTGCTAGCGGGCAAGTGCATTGAGGTAAAAACCTCCACGCTGCTGCACTGTAGCCTTCAGGATGCTGGTCGCGCGATGTGGCAGCGCATGTCCAACCAGCAGCAGAAACAACAACGCTACGATGCAGCGAGTGTGGAGGGATCTGCAATGGAGGTTAGTCATCATTTCGTGATATCCGTCTTGAGGTTGAGTCGTTAGACTATGTGTAACTAAACCTGTTTGCGGTGCTCAAACCCAGTTTGTTGTCCAGAAACACGAACGCACGAACGAGGGTTTCGAGAAGTGCTATGACCTCGTACTCGACCTGCCCGGCCACCAGCAACAGGCTGTCGAGCTCCACGGCATGTCGTACATGCACAAGTTCGACGAAGTTGACCGATATTTGATCATGTGGACGTCTGCTGTTGCACTGTCGAACGATGGGCCGCAGTTGACGGAGAGGGGCTGGATCGTGGCGTGGCCGAGTGTGAGGCTGTCATCATCACAAGTCAATGTCGCTGAGTCGTCTCCATCGACAGTTGTCAAGACGTGCTACCAGGTTTCCTGTGTGCCTCAGAGCCTAGGAGTCTTGCCACAGACTCAAGAACGAATGGTGCTTGTGCTCCGAACGCTCAGTCGACGCACGCGTGAGTACCAGCAGTTGATACAGAGTATGCTCCTGGACGAATTCTGCGGCTCGACTCGTCAACCGCCGCCAGCCTCAGCTACAGCTGTGAGTGCCATTTGAGCTCTGCTGAGGTTGTAAGGGGTTGAAACCTTGAAGAAGTTCGGAAGTCTGGCATCACTGTCGCAGAAGAACCGAAACGAATCGCAGATCCACCACTCACATGTTGTTCAGTAAAGCTTCGGGGTATTGGTGTTTGGTGAGGCTTCCGAATTAGAACATCACCAAAGGAAGATTTGGTTTGCTATGAATAGTAAACCAACTCGAAACCCGTTCGTTTCGAAGCTGTGAGCTCTCACAATTCCAGGCAATAGCTCGCCTGCGATCGCTCATTTGCTGTGTACTAAAGTCTCCGACGTCTGTGCTTGTGAAGCACTACTGAGCAAGCTGCTTGTCTCAATTGGTTATCGCCCCCGGCATCACTCCAGCGTAAAACTGCTGCCTGTTCGGCGCCTGCTGATATAGTGCCTTGGTATTCTCTCGGTTCCTTCGTTCACCGCCGCAGAATGCCGTCGAGCATCACGACCAAGCGGATCACACGCAGCCAGCTCATCCACATCATTAGAAGGCTGCTCGTGCTCGTCGGGATCTTCTTGTACATTGCGATCTCGCTCAGGGCCTCGATCCGCTCCCTTGCCGTGCTCAGAGGCGCACAAAGCCCCATCACGACCTACTCGAGCGCAAAAGCCACGCTCATCCTCGACTATGTCGGCAGTGAGAGGATACGCGACAGCAAACTCGTCAAGCAGGTGCTGCAAGGTGACACGACGCCGCGCAATGACATGCTGTACCTGAACTCACCCACCGAGACTTCGTTCCTAGGCTGTTCGTCGTCAGTGGCGCCAAAGTTTGACCCGTATGTGTACAACAACGCGTTCCTGCGGTACGGCTTCAAAGCGCTGACAGCAACGGGCGCGTACAACATCACGTACCTTGCCGACTACAACTTGATCGTGCCGTTCGTCGACTGCACGTTCGACCCCCTCGTCGAGGGCGACAAGAGCCACGCACGCCTTTTTTACCTGATACGGCGCAATGCGCAAGACACTGACGTGGCGATCCTGACAGTGTCGATGGCAGTGCAGAACTACGAGACGCCGATGCAGCACGAAGAAGGCTCGGGGCTCGTCGCGACATTCACGCTTATCGACGACATGCGTGTGGCGCCTGTGACGCACCACTTCGCCGTGAGCCCCGGGTACCCATTCGACCTCATGCCAACCTTTGAGATCTACACGTACCTGGGCGAGTCGAACTTGAGCGAATGGATCCTGGAGAGCATCCCGCGCGACCCGTACACGGAGCAGACCA
>JAASGO010000379.1:0-26230 GCA_023334245.1 Globisporangium cederbergense
TCGTGAGTCACCAAGTGCATGCAGATGTCCAGCGTGTGTTTGGCGCGCCCCATTATCTCGAGCAGGTCGTCCAGCGGATCCTTCTCCTCTCTGTCGTGCGGGTGAAGGCAGTATTCGTCCTCACAGACTTGGTCGTGTGCAACGACCCAACACGGCGATCGGGCTGGAAAGTTGATGGTTCTCTGGTAGGATTCAGTTTGTGGTGGGTGCAGCTCCACATTCGCCACGACGGCAGACTCAGCCCCTCCTCTATATTCCTCACCCCGTTCGGCAAGGTCAGCATCGGCAACGTCTCGTTGCTCACCAAGTCCCTCTTGATCCTCTAGCAACTGGAGCGCAATGCGGGCGATGGCAGGGGTGGGATCTGCTGTTTCTATGACAGCAGGGGCGGGTTCGTCACGACCGGGAACAGGCCTCGTCCGAGTAGAGTGAGTCACGCCCAACGCATTGACCACACGCCGTTTGTTAAAGTCGGGTCGCATTGTGAGCACGAGGAGGGCTATAAGCACCATGTCGACGGTAATGGGGCGATGGGTACGTCGCGACGTTTCTCTCGTTCTTGCTGCTGTCGTAATGCGAAGCTGCTTTTTCAAGAGAAGCAGGCGGTTTTGGTTGCTTTTGCTCTAAATTTTGGTGAAAAAGCTGAAATTTCAAGTTCTGCTTTGTATCAGAGTTTCCTATTGTTAAGTCGTGACTAAAACTCCGCACTCGCAACATACAAACGCCAAGTGTATATCAGCAAGAGTAGTCCAGTGTTTTTGAGGGCAAAACATTTAACCCACTCACTTCAATAAAAAAACATTGCATGTTCTAGCTGGGGAACTGGTTGACATCTCAGCAACAGCATTTTGCGATCGTCGACAGCATCAAGATGAGGCCGCTCGACTATCGCTGGGGCCACGCGGTGAACTCTCACGAGCTGCTGGAAGTCGTGAAGCGCGAGATTTATGACGCCACCGCAGACACAGGCGCATCTACCACGCATGCTGCTACATCACCGCTCTACGTGAACGCGGTCGAAGCGGACGTGATCTGGTCGGACGCGCAGCAGATCGCGGTCATGGGACACCCACCGCAGGTTGACGGCGACCTCTCGCTATCAACGTTCCTGGATGAGATGCAGGCGCTCGCAACTAAGCTCAAAGCGCACAATACCACTGCTGCTAGTTCAGTACCAGCGAGTGGCTCGCCGCCGTTGATCGTGAAGCTCGATTTCAAGAGCATGCGGGCGTTCCGCGCGTCCTACGAGTTCCTGCGCGTATTCATCACCGCATTCCCGTTCCCACGAGGGGTCTTCATCAACGCAGACATCCTCGTGGGGCCTGCGAACACCAGCGACATCGCATTCCAGGATGCGAACGAGTTTCTTCGAGATGCCTGCGCACTTGGTGGAAGCACACACTCTGACAAAATTGTGCTCTCGGTCGGCTGGACGACGAGCAACGCGGCCGAGGAAGAATTTCGACGCGGCTATTCGCAAGAGATGATCACCGAAATGCTCCAAGTGCTTGCTTCATACAACCACATGCAGGTGACGTTCCCCGTGCGCGCGACCTCGGTGCGTAGCTCCTGGGACGCGCTGCGGCAGCTGCTCCTCGGTTCACGCAACTTTGGCTTCACACTGTGGTGGGCTAAGACCCAGATGGACGACGCCGAGCTCGAGTGGATCTACTCGACCCTGGAGGACCAGGCCTCATCGTTTGCAGACCGCACGTTCTACGACATCCTGGGCTTCGAGAGCTTCTTGCAGCGACGCCAGCAACGCTAAGAGATCTCGAGCACCGGCAGCAATGTCGAACGTACAGTTAACCCAGTCAAAGATCTCAACGAACCAAATGAAACGTGCAAAATGGCTGAATACTTGTTAATGAGAGAGAGCGTGGCTGTGTTGGCTTACGTAAGATCGATCACCGCCTGCTGGTCCTGCTCGTCGTCAGTCGTCTCGCTCTCTTCCTCTTCAGCCTTCGGAGCCACAGTCTCCTGCTTTTTCACCTCAGTGTTTGGCTCTACTAGCAGCAACACCAGCTTTTTCTTCTCCGGTGACTCCTTGAACGCCTCCCACTTGAGCTCTGGGTGCACCATGGTGCTCACCATGGACCGCGGCAGACTCGCGCGCAGCGACCGGGTCTTCTCCTGCACGCGGCGGATCGCGTACTTGAGCTCGGCCGAGCTCACCCACTGGATCAGGCTGCGCTTGTGCATCGGGCAGTGACACATACGCTTCGCGTGGCGCAGGCACGACAAACGCGATGACGAGCACGCGCACGTCACACCGGAAAAAAAGATGTTGTGGCGGCAGTGGAAGCACTGGCGCAGGTCGTCCTGGGACATCGATATGTCGTCCAGCATCACGTCCGCGCTCAGCTCGATGATGCTCACGAGGCCCTCGGCCTGGAACTCCTTCTTGTAGTACTGCTCCTCGTGGTACATGAGCCGCAGCTCCTTCAGCAGCATCTCGCAGTCCTCGACCGTGTACTCGTCCAGGCTCTGGCTCGAGCCAAAGTGGAAGATGAAGTGGTCGTGCGAGAAGATCGACAGTCGCCCCACCTCGCGGTACTTCTCCACGCACTCACGGCTGTACTGAATCCAGCTCGGCAGCAGAAAGTTCACGGCCTCGTTGCAATTGAAGCCCTCGCTGTAGCCTGCATGGTAGGCACGTGGGAACGTGAGCACGATGTCGCCAGGCTCCTGCACTAGCGTGTACACCTGCACGCCATGGGCTTCGAGCACCGACGGTGGGATCATCGTCGTGAGGTGGAAGAGCAAATCGGGCTCCTGCTGAAAGCGCTCGGGCAGGTAGCGCTTCACGGCCTCGTCGAACTTGGCGCAGTGCGACGACGGGATGCCGTACCAGCGCTTCTTCGCGCCCAGGTGCTGGTAGTTGACGCTGTACATGTAGTTGTCCTCCGTGTGCCAGCAGAAGGACGCGAAGAGCATACCGCAGTAGAGCCAAGGGATGTTGATGCCGTTCATCGACGTGTGCACGTGGCGCAGCAGCGAGCCGTAGGCGCCCGGCAGGTTGTTCAGGTTCCACGCAGTGTTCTTGTAGTACTCCGGGTCGCTGAAGTTCACTGACTCTTTTCCTATTGTGTGAAGATTGATTGACAGACAATGGGCTGATTAGATTACTTGCTGCTGAATCATCATTCACTGACGAGGAGCTCAATACGAACGACAAGCAAAACGAACCTTTCTTGCGGTTTGACAAAGGATCCTTCGTGCGCTCGAACCCGCTGCCTATCTTGTCCGTGTCCAAGTCGTTGGCGTACTCAACCTGATAATATGGACCAATGAGTTTAGCATTCCCACAAATGCCACATTGCGGTGTCAATCCGACACTTGAGAACGAACCTCGACGATGGGCACGCCGGTTTCCACGATCCGCCAGTAGTCCTGTTCGATCTCATCGGACGAGAGCTCCCGGCCGTTCGACCACTGCCGCTTGAACGCGTCAGCATGTGCGCGATAGGATGGGAAGTTGTGCACGCGACCATCAGCATACGCCAGCCCTTGCTACAGATGCAATGCGTTAGCTATTTTTGAAAGCAATCTACTCAACACGCCAAAGGAGATTCAACAAAGCCGTACCTGCAGCTGGTGGATGCGCTGCAGCCGCGTCTCAAACATATTGGTCTCGTCATTCAGATCGATCGCAAAGTGCGGACGCCAGCCCTTTGGTGGCACAATCTTGCAGATGCCCGTCACCTCGGCCTCCCGCTGGATCCTGTTGCATGCCATTCATTCAAACCACAACAAATTGTCAGCCACGATGGCCATGGACGCAATAAACAAGCAAACAACACAAAGCACATACTTCGCGATGTACTGGATCGGGTCCGCGAACTCGTCGACCGTCGGGCGGAACACGCGCGCGAGCGGCAGTGGCTTGGCGCGCGTCCACTTGGTCTCAACCAGCGAGTTGGCCAGTGCCAACTTCAGCAGCTTTCGTTCACGGCGCGATGACGCGTCGTCGTCATCTCGAAACAGGTCGGACCCGTCACCAGACCCGGCCCGTTTCTGCGGGACTCGGTCGCTCCGTCGTACCGGTAAGGTATCGGTATTACTCCCCCCACCAACAGCTGCTGCTTTTTTTCTCGCTGCTTTCCAGCGCGTGGGCGAGGAGGCTGGCGACGAAGCGGCCGACGACGACGAAGAGCCCGACGAGTAGTAGCTGGAGCTCGCGCTGGAGACCGCGGTGGTCGAACCGGACGAAGCTGAAGCCGGCGGCGGAACTGCGGAATTGAGCGGCGCGAGTGGGATGGCGCCCGTACCTACCGGTGGCCGCGGAGCCAGAACGGGCCAATGAGGACCTTTGGACGACGTGGACATGGAGGCGGTGGCGGCACGCATGGGTGACTGGCGGTGGGTTGTCTGGAATGCTCCGAGGTTACCTTGGGCAGTAAATGGGCTTGCGCACGATCCGAGTCGACTTGCGCGCTTGTCGGTTGTCGGTGGCTCGCGCGGGTGAGTTTGCGCTTGCTTGCTTTTGCTGCTGGGCTGCTTGTTTCAGAGTTGGTGTGGTGGCAGATTTTGCTTGCTTTCGTCCAGACAGCAACGCGGTGACTTGCTGTTTGTATGGTCGAGTTTGCGACTTTTTTTGGGCTTTGGTGTGTATTTTATGAGTTTCTTACCGTTTGCTTGCGTGACAAAAAGTGCACAGATTTTAAGCTCTGGTTTTGTATGCGGATTTGGAGCAGATTTACACTAGCAATTTGTCGTTTTTCCATAATAGAATGAAGCTTTCACAAAACGACGCGAACGTATTTCGTAGTTGGCGGTTGGGGTATCGTATTTGAAAGGATTTCATTATAAATTTCAGCCTTTTTACGCACTTTTAAAACACATCCTTGACGAGAATATATTGGTCCTCCCGCTTTTGCATGCTCCATTATAGCATACCGCAGAGCTTGCAGCGCTTTCGAGTGCTTGCACCCGAATCCGTGACAAAACGCGGGAATATGGCGGCGCGCACTTCAGCATCATCATCAGCGGTATCCGCACCGCAAGCGCTCGCAGTCGGCGATCCCCTCGACGGCAGCATCGGCGGCGCTGCCTCCCTCGTCACCGCGTCCGTCGTCACCACCGTGGCCACCAAGCCTCGCGCGCAACGCAAGCCCAGGGCCAAGGCCGGCGTCGGCGTGACTGCGGTACTGCCTCTACAAGCCGGAGAGAATTCCCAGAACCCAAGCCATGACGCTGTCGAGTCGGCCAACGCACCATTGCCGCCGCCACAGCCAGTGCGAGCTCGCTCACCGCGCGCCGAGTCGCCGCGAGAGGCAACCGTGACGATGCGCGACGGGCGCACGCTCACGCTCCGCCGGCGGCTCGAGTTCGAGAGCCGCAGCCACGCGAAGAACTTCATCCACGACTTTGCGCTCGCACAAGGCAAGCGCGCGCGCCTGGACCCGCACATGAGCGGTGGGCGTAACTTTGTGTACATCTGTAACAGCACCACCAAGTGCGATTTCATCGTGCGCGGTGCGCGCGTAAACCGCAAGCTCAAAGACGCTAATGGTGGCAATGATATCCCAAGTACCGCTAATGCGGCAGGCTACTACGTGACGTCGTTTCATGCGGACCACGGTGCTGAGTGCTCGGGCAAGTCGGCGATCACGCAGCGCCAGGTCGTGAACCAGCTGCTGATCGCGCAGGGGGCGGCCTCGGCTACGCTCGCAGCCGCTTCATCGTCATTGTCGTCCTCGCCGGCGGTTGCGCTCACGGGCTTTGACGTGCAGAGCATTGTGAAGAGCGTGCATGGTACCAGTGTCCCGCCGCGCATGGCATACCGCGCCAAGGACGTGCTTGCAGGCAAGACAACGGCTACTACTACTCCACACAGTGGCAACATCACTAGCACTAGTGGAACCAGCAACACAAGCAGCAGTAACAACAACAACATTAGCATCAGCAGTAGTGCGATCACGGACATCCAGAAGGTCGAGTCGCTGCTCACGCAGTTCCAGCTGCTGAACCCGAGCGCGTTCGTGCACGTGGGCGTAGACGCGAGCAATCATTTTGAGCGCGCGTTCCTCAAGTTGCCGCACGCGAGCCTCATGCAGCACTGCGGTGCGCGCATCCTGGGCTTTGACGGCATGGAGCTGAGTCCCAGCAGCGGGTTTCAAAGTTGGATGATGCTGGAGCTCGTGACCAAGGACGGCAACAATGATCCAGTGGTGCTCGCAGTCGCGCTCTGTGACGGGCCAACGGCGTCTAACTACGCCTGGTTCTTCGGCTGCTGCGTGTCCAGTGGGCTCGTATTCGATGTACCGATGTTCTGTGATCGCAGCAATGTGGCACTCACCAGTGGCATCACCGAGGCACTGTCGTCTTCGACAGGAGCAATACTAACCCAGACGACCCCACCAATTTTGATCCAGTGCACGCAGCACCTGATCGACAATGTCGAGAAGCTCTTTTCGCTCTCGTCGGTGTCGAAAGAGTGGCAGAAATCCGTCTGGAGAGCACAGGCAGCCGACACTCCCGACGACTTTGAAGCCGCACTTTCAGCGATAAGTCTACATCACGCTAAGGTGGTCGAGTACCTCAGAAACAATGTCGACCGCTCTACTTGGGCGAAGCACTGCTTTCTGCGCAAGACCACGCCGCTATACAACTGGCAGACGACGACACTGACCGAGTCCGAGAACCCGATCGCCGTGGCGGCCAGGCAGCTCAGCCCGTTCGATTTCTTCCAGAAGTACATGGAGCGCGCCATGAACGATCTGTACGTGCGTAAGACGAGCGCTAAGCAGTGGCTCGAGACTGGACGTGTGCTCACGGCCTTTGCGGACGACGTGCTTGAAGAACAAAAGGTCGAGGCTGCAGCATGTTGTGTGTCCCCTAGTGACCGCGAGACT
Organism: Globisporangium cederbergense; assembly: GCA_023334245.1. Lineage (NCBI taxonomy): Eukaryota > Oomycota > Peronosporomycetes > Pythiales > Pythiaceae > Globisporangium > Globisporangium cederbergense. The sequence goes on from JAASGO010000379.1 coordinate 6,858, forward strand.
GGCTCGGCGTACGTGTGGGACACGAGGAGCGTGATCGCCAAGAAGCGCCGCGTGAACGTGAGCGCCAACAGCTGCTCGTGTGCGTACGCCGATCAGTTTGGGTTGCCGTGCAAGCATTTGGTGGCCGCCGTGGTGTTCTTCAACAAGAGTGGGGCGTCCTGGGACGTGCGCAGCCTCTGCCAGCAGCGCGTGTACAGCACGCAGAGCTACTTTGAGAGCTACGGTCTGTCTGCAGCCATCCAGATCCCAGTTGAGGAGGAACTCGCACGCAACCCGGCAGTGAAGGTCAAGCAGACAGTGATGGTAAGCGGCACGAAGCGCTGCTCGCTCTGCCACACGTTCGGCCACAACAAGCGCAACTGCAGCAACAGCAGCAGCAACTCTGTCAGTGCAAGTATTGGTGCTGGTGCTGTTGGTGGCAGTGCCGTGCTATGATTCATGAGGATTGACTGCGTAACTGCTGTCCGTTGATGGTAGCAGATTCCAATACAGTCTCGTTGTGCCTGTTCTCCTTGGCTTGGTTGTGCTTGTAACGCAAGTCCACCTGCTCCCGCTGCACGCAAGTCAATGGGGTCATTCAGCAAGCAGCTGAGTGTCTACAGAAGGTAGACTGGTTGCAATAAATACCCGAAAGTGGTCGTTGACTTTCAAGTTGTCAAATTCGGGTACTTTTTTAAGACGACCAGAAAGGTGCAAAAACGAGACATCACCCGCTTCTTCTCAATTATTTCAAATTTCGAGTCTATATATGTAATATTGATATCAAATGAGTCCATTTCTGTACGCCGCGCGGCGGGAAATGCGGGGCCATCCCGCAAAGAATAGCGCGCTGTGGGGCGCATACGTTTTCCCGATCGCGACCAGAGCAACAAGCAGCTCTGAAGCTCAAAAGAGGGCACCCTCCGTTACGCGTGCGCGGCTGATAACTTCCACGTCAGACGATCATGTCGCTCTCGTACACGGAGGAGCGGCAGCTGCGCCACCTCCACAGCCTCGGCTGGACGCCCACGGCCATCTCGGTCGAGCTCAATCGGCCGCGCGACGTCGTGCACCACTTCCTGGTGAGCATGGACAACTCGCATGCGGACGACGTGGATGCCATAGACAACGTGATGGACATGGCGGTGGACAGCGAGCCGCAGGCACCCGGTGTGACTACGTCCACATCAGCGTCTTCGCCAACGGATCCAGCGGCGACATTGCTGACCAAGCGCGGCCGCGGCCGCCCCAAGGGCCGCACGAACCATAAGGTCGAGGCGAAGAAGGTCGTGCGCAACCCCAAGCAGGCGACGGTCACGACCAAGAGCGGTGCGCAGCTCACGCTCTACCAGTACCAGCGCTTCGAGACGCGCGAGCAGGGGAAACTCTTCATTCGCGAGTTCGCGCTTGCGCAGGGTAAGCGCGTTCTTATTGACCGTTCGGTGAGCGGCGGCAGCAACATCGTGTTCGTGTGCAAGAGCGAGTCGCCTTGCACGTTCAAAGTGCGCATTTTACGCTCAAAGAAGAAAGGCGAGACCGCGTTCTACATCACGACGCTCGTGACGGACCACGGGGAGCAGTGCTCCGGTAAAGTGTCGATTACGAAGAAGCAGGTGATGAAGGAGATCCGCACAGCGTCCGAGACCAACACGATGCTCACGCTCACGGGCACCGAGGCGCAAACGATCGTGGACCGTATCCAGGGCGCCGGCACGGTCAACCCGCGCGTGACGACGCAGGCCTCCGTGCTCGTGAAAACCACGGTGGACGACTCGATGACCGACGTGCAGAAGCTCCAGGCGCTGCTCTCGCAGTTTCAGGCGCAGAACGCGAGTTCGTCGATCCAGGTGGAGGCCTATAACACTAACGCCCTGCGCCGCGCGTTCCTCAAGCTGCCATACTCGACGCAGATCCAGAAGCATAGTGCGCGCATCCTGGGCTTCGAGACCACGGACCTGAGTCCCCTGAGCAGCTATGGCGGCGCGACATTAGAGCTCGTCGCCAAGGACGGCAACAACGAGAGCTACACGCTCGCGGTCGCGCTCTGTGATGGGAAGACCGCGGACAACTACGCTTGGTTCTTCAACTGCTGCCTCTCAAGTGGCATCTCGCTTGACGTGCCGATCTTCTGCGACCGCAGCTTCGCCGTGCTCACGGCCATTGAGTCGCTGCCCGTGTCCTGCTTGCTCATCCAGTCGACGCATCACTTGCTGCGCAACATGGAGCTTCACCTGCGCATACCACAGATCCCCAAGGACGTCGAGAGTTTTGTGCTGCGCGCACAGGCAGCCGACACCTATGAGGACTTTGAGTCGCTCGTCGCGCTGCTCGGCTCTAAGAACCTCGCGGCGGCTAACCACATCAAGCGCATGGACCCGAACGTCTGGGCCAAGTACTGCTACCTGCGAAAGTACGCGCTCTACGGGGCTCAAAGCGCTGCGCTTGTGACCCCAACAACTGCTTCAGATAGCCCAGCGGCAGCGGCTGAGGCTGCAATCGACGCTGCCATCCGCGAGCGCGGCCCGATCTACCTGTTCCAGAGCTACATGGAGCGCTGCATGCAGGCCGTGTACGAGCGCAAGCGCAATGCCACGTTCTGGGCTCGCTCGGGCCAACTACTCACGGCTCACGGCGAGAGTGTTCTGGAAGAGCAGCGCTCGCGAGCTGAAGCCTGCCGCGTGACTCCGAACAACGACGAGACCGGCAGTGCCTACGTGTGGGACACGCGCAGTCCCGTACCCAAGCGCCGGCGCGTGAACTTGAGCGCGAACTCGTGCTCGTGTCCGTTCTCGGACCAATTCGGGATGCCCTGCAAGCACCTTGTAGCGGCGGCCAACTTCTTCAACAGTGGCAGCAACGGTAACGGTGGTAGACTTTGGGATATCGCCAAGCTTTGCCATCCAATGTACCTGGCGCGCGGCTACGCGGATGTCTACGGCCAGACGAGCCCCGTGAGCATGCCGCTCGAGGAAGAGCTCTCGTGGAGCACATCCGTGCAGGTCGTGCCCGTGGGTCCCACGAACCGCTGCTCGCTCTGTCACGCGTACGGCCACAACAAGCGTCGCTGTCCCAACTCAAGCACTGGTGCGACGAGCGGCTTGGTGTAAATTCATGTGCTTCGTTCAGCAATGTGCTCCTGTAGGTCATACTGTAGTGGCGAGATCAGCAAGCCCCAGGTATGTTCATGACTCGTCACTCAATATATTCATTCATCCAGTGTTCAACAACAAACAAGCGCCTCACTCAGGCTCTCAAATGAGCGCAAAGCTGTCCTGCGTATCTTTCTCCGAGCTCGTGGAGCTATTGGTGGCAGTAGCGTCTGCTGTCGCCATCGTTGGCACTGCTCCAGCCGTCATTACATTCTTGCACCGACGCCTGTTGTGGCCGACCTCGTGGCAGATCGAGCAGCGGTTCGTCGTGGCGCTCGGCGCGATCTTGACGTTCAGGTTGCGCACGAGCTCCTCTTCGACTGGAATCTCGATCGGACTCAACTGGCCGTAGACGTCAAAGTACGCCTCCGTGGTGTACATCCGGTGGCAGAGCTGCGAGACATCCCAGGACGCCGCGCCGTCCGCATTGAAGAAGTTCACGGCCGCCACCAGGTGCTTGCAGGGCAACATGAGCTGTTCCAGGTACGAGCACGTGCAGCTGCTGTCGTCCAGGTTCACGCGACGCTTTTTTGGCTCAGGACTGCGAGTGTCCCAGATGTACGCGATGCCCTTCTCATCGTCGCTGGGCACCACACGATACGCAAGCGCATCGCTCTCCTGCTTCTTGAGCGCATTGGTAGCGAACGCGGTCAGCTGACGATTCGCGTTGAGCCAGCTCTTGGCGTTGCGCTTGCCTTCGTACACGGAGCGCATGCACCGGTCCATGTAGAACTGAAAGAACTCAAACGGACTCAGGTCACCTTTCGACACGGAGCCCAGCACACTCTCCGCCAGAGGGTACACGAGTGCGGCGCTCTGGCAGCCGTAGAGCGGGAATCGTCCCATATAGCAGTACTTTGTCCACGTGTTGGCGTCCGTGCTGCGCAAAAGGTCGGCGACCTGGGTGTCGGTCATGCTAATCTCCTGAAGAATACTCTTGTACTCGGACTCCAAGTCAGCATTCTGCGCTCTCAGGATCTGACCTTTCACGGCGTCCGACAGTTGCTGCTCGAGCTTCTCCTCGAGGTTCGCGATCAGGTGGCGCGTACACTGAATGAGCGTGAATGGGATCGGTAGCGACTCGACAGCGCTCAGGAGCGCCGAGTTGCGGTCGCAAAACATGGGCATGTTGAAGGACACACCACCCAGCACACAGCAGTTGAGGAACCAAACATAGCTCTCGGCGCTCTTGCCGTCGCAGATCGCAACAGCAACAGGGTACGTGTCATCGTTGCCGTCCTTGACCACCAATTCTAGCAGCATGCCCGGGAAATTACTCGTGAAGTCCATGTCCGACGTGTTCAAACCAAGCACACGCGCACTCAGGCTCTGCACTTGGCTGGCATACGGCAGCTTGAGGAACGCGCGTCGGAATGTTCCATCCTGGTGAAACGCGATCTCCGTGCTCGACGTCGGGTTTAGCGCCTGGAACTGCGCGAGCAGCGACTCGAGCTTCTGGATGCCGGCCAACACATCCTTGAACACCTTGCCCACAAGCTCGTGGCGCGCGTCCGAGGCCACACGCTGCGTCACGTTCACGCCCTGGAGGTTCTTCACGATCGCCTGCACGTCCGAGCCCGAGAGCGCGAGCGTCGCCGGGTTGCCTCCTTCCATGCTTGCGAGCTGCTTGAGCACCTGGCGTTTAGTCACCGACGGCTTGCCCGTGCACTCTTCGCCGTGGTCGGCCTCGAAGGTCTTGATGTAGTGCTTGTGCGTCTTCTTGGACCGCAGCGCGCGCACTTTGAAGTTGCACTGCGTCTGGCTCGTGCACACGAACGTGATGTTGTTCCCACCGCTGGACGTCCTATCCACGCGCGCGCGCTTCTCCTGCGCGAGCGCAAAGTCGTGGACGAAGTCCTTAAGTTCCGTGCGCGTGTCGAACTCCTGGCGCTCAAAGAGCGTGAGCGTCGAGCCGTCTCGGAGTGTCACGCTTGCGGACTTCACGGCCACGGGCTCGACACCAGAGCGAATCCCCAGTCGCTGCTGAGCACGCAGCCGATTGCGCGGGTTTGGCGGGAGCCCCGAGCACTCGGCGCCGTGCTCGGGGTGCAACCCGCAGATCACGTGCGTCGTCGTTGTGTGGCGCAGCGTCCTGCGCACTTTCACGTAGAAATTGCAGGGCGTCTTGCTCTTGCACACGTACACAAAGTTGTTGCCACCGTTCGTCTTGCGCTGGATGATCACGGACTTATGCTGCGCCTCGGCGAAGGCGCGCACGGCCTGCTTGATCGCCGCGCGGTCCTTGAATTGCTGGTTCATCGCGAGCGTGAGCGTCTCGCCACTGGGAGTCGTCACACTCGCCGTCGCCTGGGAAACCGCATGCCGCTCATCGATCTGATGTGGTTCATTGCTGTTACTCTTCGTGATATCTTCATCCCCAGTATCGTCGTCCTCATCGTCATCGTCGTCGTCGTCGTCGTAATCGCTGTCCATGTCGTTGTCGCCCATCGCGCTGTCGCCGTCGCCTGCGGCGCCACCACCGCTAGCGGTCTCACGGCCAGCACTCGCTGCACGCATTTGGTTCTTCACGCGCCTCTGGAACTCGTCACTGCGCAGCATCTGTTGCACCTTTTGCACCGTCACAGGCAGGTTGAGCGCGTCGCGCAGGACCTTGGCACTCTTGAGCTTGCCCTGCGCAGCGTCCGCCACCAAAATGCTCACCTGGATCTGCGTGAGGCTGTCCAGCAGGTTGGCCGCCGACGCATCAGGACTGTTGTTGTTGCTACCGGCGGTGGCGGCGGTCGTACTGGTCCGCAGCAGTTGCGGTGACGCCATCCCCTGTTCGCTCGCTCCTCAAGTCAGCGGAAGTGTCGCTTTTCGCGCTTCCCCTCGAAATGGGGAACGTTTGCCAGTTCCCACCCGCGGAAGCAAAGGGTCGGTATTTCAGTGAGTACCTCAAATGTGATATATCAATTGTTTGCACCCACAAAAGCCTACTTGGACAGCGGTGCAATCGCGATCGAGCCATTAGGCTGACAAGCGGCGAGTGATGTGCGTCAACCAAACAAAACGAGACTCCCAATCGGTGCGCAGCCAGAGCGTGTTCTGATCTCGCTGCTTGCTCTATAAAGCCTGAAGCAAATCGCGAGTCACATGCGGCAATACGCGCACCCAAAGAACGCTACGCAGCTAGTCTATTCCCTGTCATATTCCCTGCGCAGGTCGTTGATCACAAGCAAAAGCAACCAGAGAAAAAATGCGAGCGGACGAGCGGTCATTTTTGGAAAGAACGGAAAAAAAGACAAAAAAAGCGACCAGAAAATCACTTCAACACGCCCAAATTATCGACCAATCATATTGCGACAAATCTATTTTTGACCAGTAGTGTCAGGCATTTACCCTTAGTTTTGACGAATCACGTCGCAAAGTCTTGACGGTTGGGGGTCGTGCTGGTGAGGTTCGGGGTCAGATCTTCCGCCCTTGCGCAACGTTTCGACGCATACTTAAACCAAGTGAAAGGCGCTTTTTTCAGATGAGGATCGGCAGTTGGGACGTGCGAGTAGTGAGCAAACGAGATCCTCCGCCGTCTGCTGCCGGGCGCCGCTCCCGTCAACGGGCAGGTGGCGGATACATTTGCGAATCGAGCCTAGTGCATGCAAGCGGCAGGCACCACCACCACCAGCACAGACACAAGCAGTAACACGCAAGTGACGCCGTTACTCGTGCCGCACAAGCTCCACAAACAAGCGATGATGCCGATCGCGACAACAGCACCAAGAGCCAAGAGCCCCAAGATGGGTAGCAGCAGCTCGCGTAAGGAGCGCAAGCCTGTGTGCAAGTGGACCGAGAAGGAGGACCTGTTGATGACCAAGCTCGTGCAGAAGTATGGCACGCGCCACTGGACGATCATCGGTACGAAGCTGCCCGGCCGCAACGGCAAGCAGTGCCGCGAACGGTGCGTTCTTCTTGGCTTTCTGCATGTATTAAATTCCTATTTGAGCTTACCTGTATTGACAATATGACTGTTTTTGCTTCTATTTGTAGATGGCACAACCAGTTGGACCCCGCGATCCGCAAGGAGCCGTGGTCCGAGGATGAGGAGCGCATCCTGCGCGAGTCCCACGAGCAGTTTGGCAACAAGTGGGCCGAGATCGCCAAGATGCTCCCCGGCCGCACGGACAACGCGATCAAGAACCACTGGAACTCGAGCAAGCGCCGACTCAAGCGCAGCTCGCCGTCTACAACAACAAGCGGCGGGTCACTCAAGAAGAACAGACGCCAAGCAGAGAGCTCTTGCGATGACGAGGAAGTAGAACATGAGGATGGCGCCGAGACCTCCTCGCTCAAGTCCACGCCGTCGCTATTCTTGGCACCAGCGGCTGTAGCCAGTGATGTAAATGCTGTTGTGACGCCTATAAAGAAGACGAACCTCTTCTCTTCTTCGCCACAGCCTCAGCACCAGCACCAGGGTGACAGCTCGCCGAACGGTCCCATGGCGTTCATGCCGTTGAGCTCACTGGACCTCGGTCAGATGTACCCGTGCTTCCAGCACCAGCTGGCAATGCAGGCAGCCGTAGTAGCGAACGGCGCATGCTGCTGGACACCGCCGCCGAGCGACGCGTACCATCATATCAGCCACCACCAGTATGTCAAGTGCAACCCCAGCAACAGCAGCAACAACAGCAGCAACAACAATGACAATGGTACCGACATGTGGAAAGCCGCCAACCGCGCACAGTTCTCCGACTGGATCGCTGCCGCTGCAGTGATGGCCACGCCACTCCAGTCAGCGAAATCAAGCGGCAGTAGCGCGATGATGAACAACAGCACAATCGAGCCAGCAGCTACGAAAGCAGCCCACGAGCAGCTACGGAGTGGCTCCAAACGATTCCTGGAGTCTGCAGAGTGTGCGTCAGCAGCACCAGCAGCACCTGCAAAGTTGCTGAAGAAGCGACGGAAGCTGCGTACAAGCGAGCCGCAGCGAGAAGAGCTCGTGCGCATCCAGCAGCAGCAGCCACAACAGTCACAACAGCCACAACAGCCACAACAGCCAATCGACAAGATGGAGCCGCGACTGCAGCTGCTCGCGGACGCCGCGCTCCTGCAATCGTTCTGCCACGCATAGTGTATCCCACTCGCACAGCTCAAGCCACTGTCGTAGTGTATGGTGATACCCTTCTTCCATATCCATTTCCTCTCTCACTCTCACTGTATTTCATATCTCTAATTTATAATCCAGCATGTTACCATTGCATTTGTGTTGCCTCTGTTGTTTGATGGCATCTCTTGACGATTGAGTAGATCATTTTCAATTGTGTCCTTCGCGGACTCGAGCGCTTGCGTTTATGAATGCATGGATATGCACATGGTCTATGAATCCGGTGCAATGCTGCACACATGTGGTCGCGACGTGCAGTATGATGCATGTGGCGTCGTCTTCCTGCTTCGTTGCGCAGTCAGCAATTCACGTTGACACCGCTTTGACATCGCTCAAACCGAGTGGTGAATTGTTGCTCGAATTCATCGCGCTGAGTGTCTGCAGCAGTCACAGCGCGGGCCTCTGCGATATCAGCGGCAGCCCTCAGGTTCGCCGTTCGCCGGGCGGCGAGCTCATCAGCAGATCGCTTTTGGCGGGCCGCGGCGACCAAGAAAGCCTTCCATAGGGCGAGAGCGTCGATGCCAACCTCCCTGGCCGCCGCCCTTCGACCGATGTAGCGCGTTCACGGGATAGCTCGCGCCCGCGAAGTCGGGTGGAATGTTGAAGCAAAGAGCATTGGTTCTTCGGGTTGGACGTCTTCACAAACGTACATAAATCGACAGCTTTGTGTACGCTCTCCGGATAAAAGCTATGGGTCTGCTGGTCCATTTCTTTTTGACCCATTTTCCCTTCTCACAGGTAAATTCATATAAAACATTCCAAAACACATTCCAAAACACGGCCCGCCCACTCAAGACCCAACCCGCCGTTGTGCGCGCTTTTTTGCGGTGGTTTTCAGGTCGTCGTCGGCCGGCCAGCCGCCCAAAGGCCAGTGTTTCTTCCCCCTCGACAGACCAGTAAAGCAAGCACCAGACAGCCACGATGCTCAGCCACGCCGTGAAGCAAGCCGCCAAGCTCTCCGCCGCGCCTGCGGGCCGCCGCGCGATCCACCGCTCGGCCAACCGCATGGCGGGCGACCACGGTCACCACCAGCACTATGTGTTCGAGGGCGAGTTCTCCAAGGGCTGGGCCAAGGGCCTCTCGCTCTTCGTCGTCGTCGGCGGCGTCGGCGTGCCAGTCTTCCTGCTCAAGTACCAGAACTGGAAGAACGGCTTCCCGCGTGCCGAGGAATAAGCGATACGCTATACAGACAGACTCACTTCACTATTCGGGTTGCACGTGATCCGAAGGCGATGACAGACCAGCTCGCGTTCGCGTACACAGCGGCAAAGCAGCACTACGGCGTCCAGCTCACCCATTGTCGAGACGTCGTTGCGCCGGCTTCGTAAACGAAAAAAAGCAACCAAGAAAAAGCAACAAAAAACATTACCAGTATGCACAAGACCCTCCCCCTCTCGTGTCGCTCCGCTTGTTATTGTTGTTACTGCCCTTCTCGTCTCCTCATGGTCGCTTTCGCGCAATGGTCATTGTTAACGCTCAATCTAAAACACGCGTGTCTTTGTTCTATGATGCAGTGATAACAATGACGGACAGAAGGAACTTTTCACGCGTTGAATGTGTTTCCGCATGACGAATTGAACATGATCACAGGCAATCAATCAGGCGGAAGAGTAGAGTTTCATTACAAAACAGGAGACCATCAGCACGAGCTCACAAGCTCAGCGCTGGTGCAGCATTGCATTCACTGTAGGACTCGCGATCACTCACGATTCGATCGCGACACTCTTCTGTCCTTCTTGCACAAGACGCAGACGCAGGCGACCACCATCACTCGACAGCTGTTTAGAGCTCTTCGCTGCCGTAGAGGTTCTTGAAAAAGTCGACCTTCTCGATGTGGTTCGTCTTGATGGTCTCGCCGCCGGGCTTCCAGTTAGCCGGGCAGACCTCGTGCGGGTGCGCGGCCGAGTACTGGAAGGCCTTGAGGATACGCAGCGTCTCATCCACGCTGCGGCCCACGGCGTCATCGTTGATCTGGATCGAGCGGATCGTGCCTTCCGGGTCGATGATGAACAGCCCACGGAGCGCCGCGCCGTACATCTCGTCCTCCTCATCGGTCACGAGCACACCGTAGTCCTCCGAGATGCGCTTCGAGATGTCGGCGATCAGCGGGATGTTCATCTTGCCCAGTCCACCTTCGTTACGCGGCGTCTTGACCCACGCGAGGTGCGTGTGGTGCGAGTCCGTCGAGATGGCCACCACCTCAGCGTTGATGCTGCGGAACGTCTCGACGCTGTCGCTGAACGACACGATCTCAGTGGGACACACGAACGTGAAGTCGAACGGGTAGAAGAACAAGATGAGCCACTTGCCGCGGTAGTTGCTCAGCGAGACCTTCTCGAATTTCTCGTTGATCACCGCGTTCACGTTGTTGAAATCCGGCGCGGGCTTGCGCGGCGTGACCTGCTCAATAAGGAGCGTTATCATTACATGGGAGGGATCAAAGGCATTCTTGTAAGTTAGCAATAGATCACGTCCCTAGCTGCTATGAATGGAGTTTGAGGTGCACTTCGCACCTTGAACGAGGAGGACGAGTAGCGGTTCTTCTTCTGGTAGCCGAGCTGCTCGAGCAGCGCGTCCGACACGTGTGGGAACTGCACCTCCACCTTGGAGCTGTTCACACGACCACGACCACACGTTCATACAAACAGACACACACACATAAATACCCGAAGCTCAGTTCAGTCCGCCTGCTACATAATCGGCGTCCTGTGCAAGATATGCGTCCAGCAGCAGAAAACGTGAACGCACCTTTCTTTCTTATGCTTGAGCGCGGAGACGGACGTGAGCGCCGCGATCAGGGCCGCGACCAGCAGCGTGAGCTGGAAGAAGCGCTTCATCGTTGGCTTGAAGAGAGAGTCCCTCTGCGTATCTCTGTATCTGTGGAGCGCGGTCTCAATTGCGAACTGTTGCTGTGCTGGTGTCGGGAAAGATTGATTCGTGTCACGCTGGCGCAGTTCAACTGATCTCTTTAAGTACGGATTTATCCAGTCGGTGGTTTAGTTTCGCTGATTATGCATTCGGTTCGTAGCTTCCGGTGGCAGCAGACACTCTCTGAGCAAGCAGTGATTGGCAAAGTCGGAGCAGAACAGAACGATGAGCGCCATCAAGCACCGCGTGCTCTGCCTACACGGCTACCGCCAGACGGGCGCGAAGCTGCACGTGCGCATCTCTGGCTTTCGCCGAGCGTTCAAGTCCAACGTGGAGTTCGGTGAGTGTTGCTCGTCTTGCATGCAAGTCAGTGTTCTGTGAGCTGCTCGCATGGCTGACTTCTGTGGTGTGTGTGTGCGTGTGTGTCGTGCCTTATGCAGTCTGCGTGGATGCACCACTGGTGGTTCCGTACGAACCCACGTCTGAAGAGCACATCAAGAGGTACGTGGTGCTCTTTATGGACATCTGTTGTGCTTGCGTGTGCCCAGATCTGACAGTGCGCCACTGCTGAATTGGTTGGCTCGCGTGCATGCAGCATACAGGAGAGCGAGAGCACCGGCGACGATCACGAGAAGAAGCAGTTCTCGTGGTGGAACTACCACGTCGACAAGGACACGGGCGCGCAGACGTACTCGGAAGTGGAAGAGGCCATTGACTACGTCGCGAACATCTGCAAGGAACAGGGACCGTTCGACGGCGTCTTTGGCTTTAGCCAGGGCGGCATGCTGGCCGCGTTCGTCCTCCAGCGCCAGTGTACGGTCAATTGCTATCCATCAGGCCTTAAATGCTGCGTACACGATTGCATGGGCTCGTGCTGACTTGTCATCCCTATATGTGCGCATTTCATAGTCGAGTCACCGGATAACTCGCCGTTCGCGTTCTCGTTTGGCATTTTCGCTGCTGCGCCGCAGTCGATCGACCCTCGTTTCGGCTTTTCGGATCTCAAGCTCAGCGTTCCATCGCTGCATCTGATCGGAGAAACCGATACGATCGTGTCCCCCGAGCGATGCAAGAAGAATGCAGAGGGCTTTTTGGACCCCAAGGTCCTGCTGCACGCTGGAGGGCACTACATCCCGGCGAACAAGGAGTCGAAGGACGCATTCCGCGACTTCTTCAAGCAGCTCGACGCGCCAACACAATAGAATAAGTGAGCAAATATGCGACTCATGTGTACAGCAAGCAACTCACCACCACAATCATAGAGTGTTCCTGCATTGCGTCATGCTCCAAGCGAACGCTTTTTCGCACGAGGGTTGGCTGGCTGGCTGACTGAATGGCTCCAGAGCCATAGCGTTACTGTGACAACACCAGCGCGCCTGCGTGTACGTCGTGTGCAATATGTGCAATGTGCACGCCCGAGCCTCAGATACAAATGGCATCAGCATGGGCGGCATGTTCAGTTCGTTGTTCATTCCCACGTGCGCTTCTAGAATTTCATTTGCGATTCAGTATGCCACATGGGTACGGCCCCTTCTTCCGCCCCGTCCTTTTCCCACCACAGCAGCGGTCGTGGAAAAAGAAATGGATATTGAAATTTACATCCTTGACATACTAATGATGCTTTGGAGCAACGGAAAGCGCTACTTTAACAGCTTGCTAATGGCTAGGGCAACAACTATAAAAAAATAAGTTGGTTTCACTATATCTACCAGCTACGGCATTCCTCCAACGCAGTTATCTTCGCTAGACAGTAAATTACGACGGAGCTCGCCTCTCCCAAAAACCGAGCCCCCTCGCCCGCCAAGCCTTTGTCTGAGCTGGCCACATCCAAATCAGCCCCGCGCTCGCCACCACCACCACCACAGCTCGTCCGTCGACCACCTCTCTCTACAGCCATGTCTTCCACCACGAACGCCCCCGCCACGGCCGCGGACCAGGACCTCGACAACCTCATCTTCAATGAGAAGAGGGACGGTGCCGCCGCCGCCACGACCGCCGCCAAGGTGGACGAGAACGGCCAGCCGCAGGGCGATGACCACGACTCGGACAGCGACGACAAGGACAAGAAGCAGGGCGGTGCGCGCGCGTCCATCGCCAACGTGCTGCCGGTCGACAAGCTCAAGAACGGTGCCTCGGTTGCCGCCGGGTAAGTTGCCTTCATGTGTTTATTTGTGGAAGTGTGTCCTTTGCGGTATGCTGACGACGGTCGTTCTCTTTTGTGCCACACAGTGTGCTGGGCCAGGGCTTCTCGATGTTCAAGGAGAAGTCGAGCGCGGCGCTTGAGGCCGCCAAGTCTTCGAGCGCCGGCACGGCTGTCGCGGGCGGCCTGAACCGCGCGGCCACCGCTGGTTCGGAACAGATCGGCAAGCTCAAGGAGACCGAGGCGTACAAGAAGTCGTCAGCGCTCGCGAGCTCCTCGTTAGAGCGAACGTCCGTGGTCGCCTCTGGCGCCCTGGAAAAGGTGTGTTCATAGCCCAAATGGATTGCATCATGTGTGTCTATTGAGCTATGAACTGACCCCATTGAACTCTTTGTTGTACCGACCGTAGGCTCGCGCGAGTGCGTCCGTGGGTCTCGAGATGGCCAAGGCCGGCGCGTCCACTGGTTTCGAGACGATCAAGTCCAAGGTGTCGTCGGAGAAGAAGGGCGGAGACTAAGCGCTCTTGCTGCGTTCGTTAGCCAAGCTCCTTTCTTCCTATTAATCGTCGCGCCCCTTTGTCCTCCGGTTGTATTTTGTGGATTGCTCTCTTTCTGCAATCGTCTGCCTTTATCTTCACAAGTGTCCGCCAGTTCGTCCGCATTGTGAAGCCATTCATCGCTCAACCGCGACGCCCGCCGATTCTTTTAATGCGCAGGCAATGGTTGCTTTGCGGGCAACCGATGATGGATCTCATGTGGTGCGTCTGGTTCGCTCGCTTTCTTTAGACCAATTCCACTCCACATCGCTATAAAAATTCAATGCAAAAGAGAGAAACCAGTTCCGTGTTCCATGCTGTGGTGATGGCATTTTCCATTTGAGGAGCTCTTCCGCTCTCAGGGAAGGGCTCAGCTCAGCTCGGCTCGGCTCGGCTCGTTTTTAGCTGGATGCACTTGCCTCGTTGCTGGCTCGAACTGGTTGCTTGTCAAAATCTTGCGATCTTCAACAGGTGAATGAAGAGTTCACTCACTCGCAAATGAACGAGCTCGTGCGCGCACTGGACGTGCTGAGCGCACTGGTGCGTAGCTGCTACGGCCCATGCGCAGAGGAAGCGCTGGTCTTCTCCCCACCGGACCCGCCAGTGGTGACGGCGGACGGCCACGCGCTGCTGGTCGCGTGGCGTAGAGGACTGCGCGAGAACCGCTCGTCGCGCGGTGGTAGAAGTGACCGCCACGAGCCCATGCAGACGCTCGTCCTGGACACCGTAGAGAGCCTGTACTTGCAGATCGGCGACGGCGCGAGTGAGTTTGTGCTGCTGTTGCATGGCGCAGTGGCGCATGCAGTGGATGCGATCCGCCTCAGCCGGTCGCAATGGGGACGCTCTGAGGTGAGCTTCAGGCAACTGGCGACCGCGTTCGGCGCACTCCGGCGCGAGTGCGAGCAGCTGCTGGACGATTACGCAGAATGGCAACCGGACTTGCGTGTGGAGACTATAATCAATTTCACGACGTCCACTGATGGGAGGTTCAAGCCCAGTACAGAGGTGTGTTGTCGTTCATAGCCATCCCATTGCGCAGGACGGATTCACTCACTCGTGTTGTCCTTATGTGCTCATCAGTTCCACGCAGCGATAGTCAGCATCCTCCAGTCGGGCCTTTCCGGCCTCCTAGGTGAGCACGTGCTCGATTTCCTGGTTCCGTTGGTGATTGACTGGCTGTTCACGCCCCCACTTGTGATCCCTCACAAGAACGACAAGGTCAGCGCGCAGCTTCTCTTCAAACGCGTGCAACACTTTCTCAAACGCGCACCTGATATGGTCACCTTTGCGCTTGCGTCGTCCCTCTATGGCTCGCATGTTGTACCACGAGACGACTTCATCCTGCGCAAGTCACTCGTCCCATCGCAGCTGCCGAGCATGCTCTCCGTTATAAAAGCCGACTCGCCTGGGAGAACAAGCGTGCGCTTTATCTGTTTCACGTGCGCGCTCTCACTCAGCGAGGGGGCCAATCACGCGACCATCCGCACAAACTCCGACGCTGAGCTCTTCTCCGCAGCAGATGTCACGCGACTCTTCATCACAAACTTCCTCAGCACCCTGCGCACAAGGCACGACATCAAGCTGCTAGCGTGCACCGAGCAGCTCGAGGACTCCGTGGTGGCGATCTGCACGCGCCTGGGCATTGCGTGCGTCCAGTTCGCAGAGAGAGATGACATTTTTGACTTGTGTGCGGCGTCGGGTGTGTACCCGCTGGCGAGTCTCTTTGACGAGATCCATGAAGATCAGCATATCGGCGTCAGTAGTGGCGGGGTGACAAGTGTACGCCTGCAGCAGAGTGCGGGTCTCTGGTTCCATGGACTCATGATGCGAGAAGAAGTCAATGACGGTGAGTATCATGACTCGCGAGATGCTAACGTTGCTGTTGTACCTCAGCTGGTGCTCAAGGCGCCCACGAAAGGCGTGTACAAGCAGTACTTCAAGGTCGTCGTCAAGGCTCTGCGGATCCTCGCAAGCTGGTGGGAGCCCAGTGTTTCCAGTGTGAGTCAATTAGAGCTCTATAGCTGCAGAGGAGGTGGAGCGACTGAGCTGGCGATCGCGAGGCATCTTGATAAGCAGCAAAGTATTGCGAGCGCCACAGGAGACTTGGTGATTGCGACACAGTTGGCGCGAAAGATCTTTGCGAACGCACTGCGAGACGTGGTCGTCGTCCTTCGGAGCAACATGGACGCCATAAAGTCAGCGACAGGTGATCCCAACAATGAACATGACGGTGATCGACAGAATAGCAGCCGAGCGAGCAAACGGATCGCCCTGCAGGACCTGGCGCGAATGGCAGTACATAATGGTCAAGAGCAACAGCCAGCGCTCTACGGGTACGTGCTCAACAGGAAACACCGAGTTGAGACGCTGTGTGGCGCAATTTGCATCCCGCAGCTCGAGTTCTGCGATCCTGAAAGCGTTGGTCTGCTACACCCGTGGCGGCGCAACGACTCGCTGGTCCACCACACGTTACAGACGCTCGAGCAGCTCTTCCGGATCGACTGCATCATCCCAACGACTTCACACAAAGCGTCAGCATAATAGCAAACAAACACATACGCACTCGCACAACCTGGGAGAAAGCAAAGCCAATGTCTTGTTTTCTTTGTCTTTCTCTTTTGATACGCGCAACGCACGCGTGCTGCTGCTGTTAGGGGCTGCCGAGCGCGCTGAGCAACTTGAAGTAGCCGGTGAAGCTCTCTGCGACATGGTGTGCACTGTGGGTTCCCACGAGCGTTGCGCTCTCTTGCGGAGACGTCGTCACGTGCACGATGCGCGGCACGTGCTTCTCGAGCTCGCGCACCGCGTTCTTGTCCACTAAAGAGATCATAAACAACAGCCACATATGGCCGTTGTTAGCATCAAAACAACATCACTACCATATGCACAGCGAGTATAAACGCACCTTCGACGTGGAACTGCGGCTCGATCTGGCGCACGAACGCGATCTTGCCGATCGTGGTCGTGCAGAAGAGCACCTTGTGAGTCTTGAGCCCGCGCTTCGTCTTGTCATCGTATGCGACTGCACTGCTGGCGATGAACCCGCGGATGCGCTCGATGACCTCCTTGTTCTCCTTCTCCTTGCCGTCACCGCCAGATACAACACACAGCAGGTACACGTCGGCAATCTGCAGTAAATCGCTTAGTAAACTGGGCACGTCCTCGTTCTTCCACGCGATCGCGTCGCTCTCCTTGTGCTGCAACAGCGCGTCCGTGCAGATCGTGACCGTGCGCGCGCCGTGGCGACTCGGCAGCGCGCGGTGCAGACGCAGTTGCTGCTGCGTGAGCGTCACCGTGGACACGGCGTTCGACGCGAAAGTCGTGTGGCCGCCGCGTGCGCCACCTGGCTGGAAATGCGTGCCGGCCGTGCGCGCGTTGTTCGCGTTCGCTGCGCCCCCGGGGCCAGCACCGGGCGCCTGCATCTGCTGCAGATACACATAACCGGTGCTCAGTAGCACCACGAGCACGATCACCAGCACGCCGATCATGCTCTCGTCCAAGAAGCTGCCGCTGTCGGCCGCGAGATCGCCCGCCATGGTGTTGCCTGAGATTGCTAGCGATATGGAATTCAGCCTTCGCGACTGTTTTGGTGTCTGAATTCCGAAAATGAGGACACAGGAGCGACCGCAACCTCCACAGTCCAAGTGTACAGAAAACAACAGCAAACCATCGGGCCAAGTGCTTTGCGATGTCGCCCACCCCGACTGTGAACCGGTATTGTATCGGTATAGAAAGATACTATGACACGCCGCATTCGGTATGCGAGCGCAACGGGAAACTCGCGAAACTGTAAACATTGGCAAATGTCGCTTGTTGCTTATGCAGGTGGTTATTTCCCTTCAAACCGCTCCCGCTTGTCCTCGAAGCCACGAGCGACGTGCACGACCACGCACGTGACGATGAGGCGTGCTGCGGTCTTCGAAATCTGCAAACTGCCACTCGGGCTGGCGGGGCCTTCGACTGCCGCGGCGACCTGCTCGAGCACTTGAATGCTTTGACTTCAGACGTCATGGACAAGCGAGCTGCCTACGCAAATCTTCAGGTTACATAACAGCCGCGTTGGGGCATGTGCGTTTGTTGTGCCCGTAGCGCTTGAACACGACGCACTTCCGCGTCGTTTGAGCAGAACCATTGACGATCTCGAGCGCAGATGGACCTTGTCGGCGATTTGTGGCGCCTGGCGGTTGTCTCTTCGGTTTGATGCTAGCGGGTTCATCACGCTAGAACTTGGCTCGCGGAGAATCGTGTCTTAGCTTGTCCTCAAATTACAACCTGCTGGTGAGTTAAAGCTGCTTCGAGGACTTAAAGAAGACGGAGAATCGTGTCGTCGAGTTGAACGTTGCGGTTTTCAGAGACACTGAGGCTCCTGTTCTCTGAACCTATAGAGGAGCGATCAAGTCACCAGTACAGGTCAAAGCCCGTCATTGAGAGCGAGAAGTCACCGTCGATGCGAGCCTGAACGATGTGTCAGCACGACAGGCCAAGCGGCACTGTGAACTCCGTGAAGCATGCTTCTGCCGACACATACGATACGTGCTCGTGTACGAATAAGAATGCATGCGCTGACTTCTCCAGTCTCGCTCGCTGGAGCTGCTGCTCGTGTGTGAGTCTTCGCGCTTGGGGATGCATGTTGATGTCGCTGCAGAGTTTATGATTGTGTGCTTCATCTTGATGAGTCATCTTCTACTGACTACCACTGCCAGTATCTCGTACCATTATTCTGTAAGTGCATCCAATCGTTTTCGCCTGTGTCTGTCGCTCTGCTGCAGCTGACTTGTAATCACCAGCTCGATCACACTTGAAGATAACTTTCTTCTTCTTGTAGTCAGCCATCAGGATAGACAGCGAGAACTTAAGCTTGAGCGCTTTGACTTGAAGCGATGGGTACAGTTCCTTAGACGATGAATACTCAGTGTGAAAGAAGCTGTCGGACTCCATTGGTTGGCGGGAAGGATGAGACTGACTGTTTGGCGAGGCAAGAACACTGGCGCGTGCAAAGCTATCGCAACTTGTGATGCAGTCTGGAGTTTCGATCTATGTATAAAGTACTGAATTAAGCTTTTTTGGAACACAACCGTGTATTGTGACTGGAGTGAGAATATCATTTCCCTATTTAAACTCGTCACTTTGGCAGCTCACTAGGTTCGGGACAAGAAGCCTCCGCTTCGGGAGAGAAGAGTACAGTAGAAACCCCCCTGATGCAAGAGCCTGTTAAGCATAAGCCGTCGCCGCATTGGAACTCGGCAAAGCTCGCGAAGAGCGAGCAGCGCTTGACCTCCGGCAGCTTTACGAACCGGTCCGAGAGCTGCTTCGCGGGCTCGTACGCGCGTCGGCGCACGTGCATGTTCTCGACCGCGTCCAGCAAACCTGTTCCGGCGGCGACACAAGACAGAGAATGCCCTATCAGTCAGACATGCAAACACTAACGAGCCAACTTGCGTCTTCACGACAGTGCAACGCAACGCAACGCAACGCAACACATCCATACATGCGTCGCTTGGCGAGGCGGCGAGCATCTCTTCCAGCAGCTGGAAGCGGAGGTCCGTCAGACTACACAGCGCGCACATCTAGCTGAGGAAACAACCCGTAGGAATGGTTACTGCA
>JAASGO010000038.1:0-68117 GCA_023334245.1 Globisporangium cederbergense
AGAGAATCAAGAGGCACTTGGCGAACAACGAGACTATGCCGATGCTGACCTTGCCGAATGGAAGACCACGAGGAAGCAGAGCACGAATATGGAGGAGGGGTGAGTCTGACGTCGTGACGAATGTGGAGCTGCAGCCACCACAAATGGAATTCTACCAGAGAACCATCAGCTTTCCACTCCGATCGCTGTGTCGGACCGTTGGACACAACCAAACCTGCGAGGACGAATACTGTCTTCACCCGCACGACAGAGAGGAGAAGAAATCGTTGGACGACCTGCTCGAGATAATGGGATGCGCCAAACATACGCTGGACATCTGCATGCACTTGGTGACTCACGATCGTGTACGTACTGACATGATTCGCTTTCTGATGTGTGTGCGAGCTTCATGCTAATCCTGTGGCGGTGTTTGCATTTTACTAGCTTGCTGACGTAGTCAAGGATCTTCAGGCGCGTCTTGGTACCGGGCTTCGATTTCTAGCCGACCGAAGAGAAAGTGAGAAGTCGGCGTGTATGATGTCCCAATCGCCACTACAATGCAAGAGTTGCGCTTCTAGCAAATCAGCTTCAACAAAACAGGGAATTAATGTAGCCATTTGATATTCAGATGGCTACATTCCGTCAAGTGAAGAGCCTCTTCTTTCCTCTTACTGTAACTACTAGTAGGACTCAAGTGGTTGCATTTGTTCATTGCATCAAGGCAGCTACAGTGTAGTAGTGTAGGGCCTTGTGCGATACATCACTGTATCGGTTTCGCGCTCGTAAGGCTTCTCTTTGCCATGTGGTTGGACGTGTTCATCTTGTCTCTTGCTCGCTGTCACTGTCAACTGGAAATGTTTTTGCTCACTGAGAAAAGGGCAATGCAATTGAAGACGATCCTGTGCCAATTGCTGTTCGGGGTCTGGCGCCGACGACGAGGCAGGCAGTCAGGTCGGTCACGAGTGTCACCAGTAGGTGACAGCAGCACCAGTCTGATCAGAAGAGCAACGCCGGAGACAAAGAACCTGCGCCAATGTGAGCCAACCAGCTAGCTATAATTACCTCCGTGTTACATTGTTAACCTCTGTTCACACTTCAGCACCACCATCATCATCAGCTTCTATAACCCGCCCAAGCAAGGTGCTGTCCTTTCCATTGTATTCTTTGCCTGTGGGCTTGAATTGCTCACGAAAAAGACGACCATGAGCCACGACGAGGGCCTGCCACCCATCGCCAACCGCCGAGCGAGTAGCGCGACTGCGCCGCCTCAAGCTCCAGCGACGCTAGCTTTAGATACTGAGCCTGGGGTCGCAAGACACCAATCCGAGTCCAATCAAGCCGAAGAAGACACGATGTCGCAGGGCGACGAGAGTACGACGTCGTCAGGTTCGTACTCGTCACGCGCTTCAGCGAGCACCACGTCGCAGCAGTATCTCCACGCAGCGTTCCAGCTACCACCAGCCATGAACAGCCAGCCTCAGTCAGGTCAGCAGCCCATTGCAGCAGCTAACAATGGCCGGCAGCGCGCGACGTCGTGCATGGCGCCAAAGGAGATGCCGCAGCGCCTCACGAAGAACTACAAGGAGCTCGCGCGCGACTTTCGGATGCTCAAGCCCTTCACACAGCTGCCCGATGGTACATACCCACCGGGCACGCGCTGCGTCTTCTGCGAGATCGGCGCGCCGCGAACTGTGTTCTTCCCCTGCCAGCACAAGTGCGTGTGTGACATCTGCATCAAGCTGCACGACATTAGCGCCGACCGGTCCAGGTCGTCCGCATGGAGGTACTGTATCGATTCTCCACCCTTAGTGCTGTGATGTGCCGTACCTGACTGGGAACTTGTGATCTGTTGTCTTGAATATCGATGCAGCTCATGCCCTGTGTGCATGACCGAGATCCGCCTCATGCTGCCGTACTCGGGCAAGGAGGAGGAAGAGTACTGGAAGTGGATCTCCGAGGTCAAGCCGTCGCTGCCGTCCACGTTCAAGCTCGAGTTCAAAGACGCCGCCAAGAAGCTCAAGAAGGGAGCCGTGTTGCCCGATTCGTCAACTTTCGGGGATGCGCCGTCCATGCTCAAAAAGCAGTCATCGAGTCGCAGACACACGTGGCACTCGCCAGGGGCACCAGGAGCAGCAGGTCATTCCGGTGACGGCGGTGTCGACCCGAAGACTTGCACAATTTTGTAGACACAGTACACCACATCAAACTCCACTTTGATCACTATTTTTCTTTAATGACAGCGGAGCCGACAGTCTTGAACCCAGTGATCTACGTCGTCCGATGATTATCGTCGAGAGCCAAGACGGGAAGCTGCGAGGTGATGTCGCTCAGCAGAGGCCACACCTGACGAATGCGACGTGGCAAAGCAGCGTCGAACACATCCACTTGGTTCACGACCCCATGTCTGAGAACCTTGTACAAGGCGAGCGTGAGGCAGTCTTTGAAGCTCTGAGCGTTTGCAATCACCTTGATCAGCTTCACGACAGACGAGTTCGATTCGATCGCTGCTTTGGTCGGTTCGCCGGATACTAACGCCACTGAGAGTACGTGCAGTGCGATCTGCGGAAATTCGTTCACCCACATGGAGCTGTTCATCTCGAGAACCTGGTCAAACTGGTCTGTGCTCGTGGTGTCGTTGTCGTCGTCGTCGCCACTCAAGCAGATCGCCAGCAGTGCGATTAACAGAGCGAAGCCGTCGGTCTTCGCCGACGAAGTCGCATCCCGCCACGAGCGAAGCAAAGTCTTGGATACTTGAGGCGACCGCTTGCACAGCTCGGCGACTGCGTGCACGAGGAACAACTGGAGATGGAAGGCGACAGGTTTCTGTTTTCGAGCTGGTGACTGTTTTGCTTCTTCTGTTGTCGTGAATGTGATCTCCAGCCACTCGCACACGAAGCACGCTGCAAGCTCTGCCAGCATTGGCTCATTGTGCGCATCCAGCGCTCCCAGGACCCGTCCGGCAAATTCAACGTAGAATGGCTTGAACAAATGAGACTGCGTTGCCGGATCAGGAACTTGCAGCAGTTTCCACCGAAAGAGGTACTTCAGGATCTGCGTCTGATACTTCATGCGGTCCATCCAGTCCGGGAGAGATAACTCGGCTTTGTTGAGCGCTGAGCCTGCGTTGCCACCAGACTCTCGTCCACAGCCCACATCCAACTCATCGTCTGCACACTCGACCACTTGCTTGGAAAACTGGTGAATCCACTCCAGATGCTTCATGAAGTCAATGCTCTCCTTCCTTGATCCCATGTCGCTCCTAGCACCACGACGTTCCCACACGGTTCGCAGACGCGGATACTCGATGGCACAACGCACGACGATCGCTGTCGGGAGATCGCGAATATCCAGGACGGGGGCGTCTGTATCCGTGCGGACATTGTCGGTTTGGAGCAATCGTTGCATGTAGAAGAAGAGCGCCTGCAGCAGTGACCAGGGAAATTGGCTCTGAAAGTGATCGCCAATTTTGCTCATCAGCTCGAGCAACGCTCTGTTGCCTTCGTCGCCACCAGCCAAGTCCTTCGTGCATTTATAGTCGATTTGATGGCGCGCGCAGATCTCGAGAACTTCAAAGCCGTGGTGGTGGAGCCTGGGATTGATGGGGAACACTCGACCGTTTTCTTTGATCAGCTCCAAGGCTGACGCCACGAAGTACGCGACAATCCTGCCGTGGCTCCTGGAAGAAGTCCCTGATCCTTGGTCTTTGATAGTCAAGCTTGGATTGTTGATACCGTGGAGTGATGATACTACCTGCTGGAGGTTTAATCTGTGCATCAAGTCATCGAGAATGAGAAGCAGCAGTGCGACTGCATCGTCCCGTGATCTCAGCTCCCGAACAATGTCATCATTGGTACCGTTGCTGACGATAGGAGCGATGACCTGGAGCAGGATCTCCGGACCAATCCACTCCCCTACACTTTCGACTGATGCGATCCGAAAGCCTCCAGAGTCTGTGATGATGTCGAGCTCGGTTTGCAGCCACTGCCTGGGATCTGCAACGCCGTTTGCCTTGACTGATGACGGTAGTGACGATGCTCCAGGTGTCAGCGCGGATGCTCCGCCAAAGAGCTTGAGCCCGTAGCGAAACTCTAACGTGAGAACCCTTCGTAGCAGATCCATCTCGAGCTCCTTCAGACTGAAAACTTTCTGGCACCACTTCATCTCGGACAGCATGCGCAGATTCGTCAGCACCAACCACAAAGGCTGTACGCTCGCGTCTCCCTGTAGAGCCACTTGTCTGTCTTTGTCAGTCATCAGCTGAGAAGCGCCTATGACCACCATCGATCGATAGGCAACCCAGGAAAGGAAGTCTCGGATCTCGGGCTTAAGAGACTCGCACTGCAGCAGCGACGTCACCACTCGAACTTGAGTCTCACGCTTGTCGGGTGATAGCGAGTCTGCTGCTCGTAGCATTGTCGAGTAGAACAGAAATCGTCGAAGCAAGCGGTCGTAGGGCAACAGGAGACCTGTCGCCGCTGAAGAGTAGTCACCAGCCACGCACTTTTCATCGATGCGCTCGATGAGCCGCGCAAGATCTGACACTGAACAGAGTGACTGTGACTCACCGCATACGCCAAGGAGAGCTGCCACGACAGCAGCGAGAGAGCTCACTTCGTACAGGAATCTCTCATCGACGCACTGATCATTCCACGATACTTGCGAGCCAAAGAGCTGGGCAATCAGCACGTGAGCCGTCGTTCCATCTCCCTTGTCTTGCTGGCTTGCAGTACTGGGGGTTGCACCAGTCAGATCTTCTTGACTCGATGACACTGGTTGTCCAAAAACTGGAACGAGGTACGCGAAGAACGCCTCGAGTTGGTCCAGCCCGAGCACACGAACGACTCTTACACACCCTTCTTCCCATAATGCTAGCATTTGCTTCGTCGAGACAGCTGTAGCGCCTTGCAACATACCACGTTGACCAGTCTTGGTAGCATTCAGCACGAGCTCAAAAGTAGTCTCGAGCGCGCCTCGAAGCTTGTCCATCGTCTCTGGAGATGCCCGCTTCCGTCTTCTCAAGCCACTGCCGCTCTTCTCTGCTGCCATCTCCAGCTGCAATTGCTCCAATGCGTGATCGAGTCCTTCTCCATCAGCAGTACCATGACGCTGTCGCTTGTAGCTCTTCTTCTTCATGCTCCTTCTCTTCTGTCTGCTCTCGAGCCACTCTTCAGCACTCACGAGGAACTGCGAGTACTCGTGAATAGTCACCAAGCCGTTCTTTGCGAGTGCGTGCACAAATGCGACGTGCTCGAGAAGCTTCAGCTCGGCTGGGCAGCGATCACCGCCGCAGTCTCGATCGCCATCCTCACGACGCGACGATACCACACTTGAGAGGTTGTTGAACTCGATATCAAGGCAGCACGGGACCAGCTCCTGCTTCCAGAGCTGAGGCTGAAACATCTTCCACTGCCGCAGCTGTGGTGAGAGCTTCTTTGTGTCGCGATACAGCTGAACGTGCTCTCGGACCATGTTGCGGACCTTTGCAGAGTGGATCGACACGATATTCCGTTGCTTCTTCCCATTTTGTAGCGCGCCTGTTGATGAACTCTCCATCGAGTTGGCTGCTGCAGTTGTCGTCTGTTCGATCTTGAGCAGCTCCAAGTACCGCGACCGCGTCTGAGAACAGAAATCCATAATCAGTCCACCGCTCGGGAACTGTGGCTGGTGGGTCTTCATCACACTCAAGTGCGCTGCCACGTGGCTGGACTTGGCAACGGGGAACATAGGCATCACCTCTGCATTGCAGTGATGCGCTGGTTGCTCGCGGCGGTCAAACTCCAGCAAGAACGCACAGAGGTACTGGATCTGGCGCTTGCTTGTCACAAGATTGCACACGTCATGCTGTTTCAAGCACCGAGGAGCAGTAGGAGCGTCGGTACCGAGCGCGGCGTCTGAACTCGTCACGATATCTAATGATTGTTTCCTCGTACTCACGTCTTGCGCTGCAAAATGGTCGCGCACCCAATCCCGATAGCAGTCGACTGTACTTGAGTTTGACAAAGAACCAGTTGCTGCGCTGCCAGTGCTGGAAACAGCAGCGACGAGCTCGAGACTGTGCCGCAGGAGAAAGCCGTTCATACCCTGGATGCCCTCGCTCGCGAGATCGTGCGCCAGCGTGAGCACGTGGTCCACAAAGTCGCTGCGCTTGACCGCGAGACTTGTGAGTAGCTGGTACAGTGCGTCGCAGATCACCGACTTCGACTGTCCAGACACAGTGGTGTTTGGGTTCATATTTCGACTGCTGCTCCCACTGTTCGCCTCATAGATGAACTGACGAACGATCTGAAGCGACAAGATAGAGCCACAGTGAGCTTGGTAGACGGCAACACTGATTCAAGGCCTCCGTTAAAAACAAAGTTTACCTGGACGAACGTGGACGTCGAGAGACACGACTGGTAGGCAGAGAAAATTTCTTCGAGCTCGTCGTGGGTGTACGCGGCTTGCACGAGCGAGTAGGGCGACGCGAGTTGCGCGATCTGCGGCTGCAGGAACGTCACCACGCGGTCTCGAGCGATCACGACACGTCCAAAGCTGCTGTTGTTGTTATAGGGAGCAGCTTGAGATTGCTCATCTTGTAGCATGGCTCTCTTGGACAGGATCTGCGTCACGAGCCGCAGCGTCGGGATGGAGAACCCACCGCGCGTGAAAAAACAAAGCTCCTCCAGCACCTGCATCGCTACTTGCTCGCTCACATGGCTGGTAGTGGAGCCCTGGTTCCCGTTCTCGCTGGTGCTCAATTGTGCTCTTGTTGGCTTGGAATCTGTGAACGCGAGGCGGATGATGTACAGGAGCAGAGCTTCCACGATGCCGTGGGTACTTAGCGGTACTGGTAGCGACGATAGATGCAGCTGCTGCGCTACACGATCCAATAAAAAATGTACTGGAGCTGTCAGCCACTCCCACGGTTCAGTTGCGCCACTCGATGCGGCGACTCCGAGTAGCACGTCTTCGAGTCTCAGGACTCCGGAGCTGTGCAAGAGCCAGACGCCAATGAACCCCGCGACACGGCTCAGAGATGCATTTGTACCCGCATCAGCAGTACTGCTCGTAATAGCACTAGCACTTGGAATCGCTTGTAATGCAGTCGGCAGCTTTCTCTTCCTCTGTCGCTTGTTGATCTCTGTCGTCGCGCCAATCGACCGCACGATGACGCACACGAGCTCTCGGTTTTCACCACAGCCACGCTGCCACTGGCTCGTTACAAACTGCGTCAGCATCGCCAGCTGGTTCTCCACTGTCTGGGCTGTCTGTTGTTGCTTCACTATTGCTGCCGATGATAAAGAGCTATCGCTGGTAGTGTCCTCCGCCTTAGCGAAAATGGCCACGGCCCAGGCATTGCAAGCGCAATGGAAGTGCTGATAGTGCGTCTCATAGAGCGCGTCATCGGAGTCAGTGAAAAGCAGGCTTCGCGTGC
This sequence comes from Globisporangium cederbergense, assembly GCA_023334245.1. Taxonomy (NCBI): domain Eukaryota; phylum Oomycota; class Peronosporomycetes; order Pythiales; family Pythiaceae; genus Globisporangium; species Globisporangium cederbergense. The sequence continues at coordinate 7,394 of JAASGO010000038.1, forward strand.
GACGTACGAGTGCCAGGACGTCACCCTTGAGCTCCGTCACCGATCGCTGGCGACGCTGTCGCGCGCTCGAGCGAATGGCGTCGCTGCCATCGCCCGCACCTGGCACCATGTTCAATTTTCAGGAAATGAAAAAAGCAGCGGATTCCGCATTCTAAGATTTTCAACCAATCGTATCATGTCAAGACACTTAATTGAGAGCATATACAACCAATCAAGATACACCGGCTAACAAATAAGGAAATTCGCAAGTCAAGCCATCATCACCATCACCACCGCCTCACTTGGTATCACCATAGAAGTAAGCGTGCGTGCTGGTGGCGACGTCGTGCGCGCTTGGTGCCGCCGTTGCTGCCCCTAGCGCTGGTGCTGAACCCCCATCCGTCTGGACATTAGCTGCAGAACGTGCTGGTGCTGGTGGAGGCAGCGTGGACTGCTTGCCGCGGTGGATGCGCCGCAGCCGTCGCAACACGGCGCCGACGGCCTTGATGGCGTCACTCGTGGCCTCGTCGCCAAAGTGCGCGGCCACATCGGCGTTGTCGAGCGCTTCTTCCGCGTTCGCGAGCGCTCGCAGTGCAAAGTTGATCGCCTTGCGCGACTCGCGGAGCGCCATGGGGCTCCCTACGTGCTGCTGTTGGTGTGGCTGCAGGTGTTGATGTAGATGGTGCTGTTGCTGCTGTGGAGGAGGATGCAGTTGACGATTGAAATGTGTCGGTAGCGGTTGCTGATGGATCTGGTGCTGCTGCTGGTGTGGGAGCGAATAGCCGTAGCCCATGCTCTGCTGCTGCTGCTGATGCATGCTGAAGTCCCCATACACAGGATGCTGTTGTTGTTGCTGCTGGTGATGTTGATGCTGCATGCTTGTCGAATGCATGAGACTCGTGAATGTACCGTGCTGTTGGTGCTGTTGCTCGTAGATGGACGACGAGTCCATCTCACCATTCGTATTCACAGGTACAAGTGGCGCTGGTGCTGGTGATGATACATCAGCAGTTGCCGTATGTATGTTCACTCTCACACCGTCCTCTTCTTCCTGCAGCAACCGCTGGACGTCGTGAAGCAGCTCCTGCTGCATGCGCTCGCTCGCGTCGTCGTCCGCGTACAACCACAGGCGAATCTCCTTGGGCAGGCCCTGGAGCTCGTCGACGGATTTCACGTGGCGTAGCATGGAGCTGAGCTCCAGCACGACCGCGTCATCAGAAATATCTGGTCGCAGATGTCCTTCTTGACGTTCTCTATCAGCCTGCTGCTGGAGCTCAGGGAAGCCCTCAGCATACAAATTCGAGCGTACCCAGCCCGTGCGCAGCAGGTCCACCGGAATGGCCGTCCACACCTCTTCGAGCAGCGCCATGGCGTCCGCCACATGCGGCAGCCGTCCGAACGTAATCCCGGCCGCGCCCTGTGGTCGGTTCAGAGCGCGCTGCAGCAGTCGATACCGCTCTTCATCACCTTTCTCCAGGAAACTGAGCGCTTCATGGAAAAGCGCGATCTTATACCGGCGCTTGAGTTCCCGCACGACACCGTGCTGCAATGGCTGGAACTGCGCGTGCGTACTGGATGCCGCACCACTCTGCAGCGCGGCACTGAGGCTTCCCGCACGTGTCGGTAAGAAATACGTCACGATGTTACCGAACTGGAACTCGTCGAGACTGCCACCGGGATTGTCCATGAGCAGGAGAACGGGCTGCGTTGTGCGCGCCTGCACTGCCGGTGCAAACACGTTCGTGCACCAATACTGGAACGTCTGGTTGTCGCACCAGACGTCCCGCTGGCTGTAGTACTTTGTGGCGCCGACCTGCATGGTCGCCAACTGGGTCGAAAGATTGCTGTGGCTGCTGTTCGAGGTAAAATGGCTGATTGCACTCTGCTGATTGACTGTAAAGCAGGCCGGTCGAGCCTGTTTGCCCACGATCAGCAGCGGGATCTTGTGCGTGCCTGTGCCATTGGCGCACACAAGTACCATCACGCGCTCTGCGTTGCCCTTGCTCTGACTGCCCCCCGAGTCATTCTCTCCACCGTTGCTGTGGTCGGAGTCATTTTGCTGATTGGCTGGGATGAGCTGGTGCGGCAGCAGCTTGTAGAACAGACGCGCCTCGCTCAGCGAATAGACGAACTCGGGTCCAAATTTTTTCACCTGGTCCTGCAGACTGCCGACCTTCTCGGCCGTCGCTGGGTCGTCGCTCCAAACTGCTTTTGTGACGGGAGTGCGCTTGATTTGCTTCACATTGACGCTCGACAGAGTCTTGATGTTGTTGTTGATCTGGTTGCTGTCGTCGCTGTCGCTGCTCGCACTTCTGTTGATCATGTTTGTCGATGGCGTTGCGACCGTTGTATTCACATTACTGCTACCACCGCCACCAGCGTGCAGCGAGCCTGGCGCGAGCCCATAGCGCGCGCAGAAGCGGTAGTACCAGCCGTTGGACGCCTTGAAGTCGTCGTTCATCTGGTGCTTGGCCGCGAGCAGCTTGGCCTTCTGCTGCACGTGTGCCACGAGCAGCGGGATGCGGCGCGCGCGGATTGAGCAGATCCACTTGAAGAGCTCGTCCTCGAAGCACATGTTCTTGGAGAAGCCGCCGCGCTGGCGCTTGTCGCGCAGGTGACCCGCCTCCACACCGGCGTCCGCGTACCGCTTCTTCACGGTCTCGCTCACCTTCATGAGCTTGCTGATCGCCGCGGGCGTGACGCCATAAATGCGCGCGCACTTGGCGCGCGAGAGCGGCCTCGTCTTGTCCTCCAGTCGCGTGATGATCTCCATGCGCTCGCTGTCCGTCAGGCGCTTGCCGCGGCCCTTAGCGGCGGTCGTCGCAGGCAAAGCCTCCATCTCGATCTCCTGCCCGTCGTTATCTGCCATATTTGGCGCTTCTTGTCTTGTCTAATTTCAAGTGCTCCCCTCATAAAGTCGACAAGGTACAAAATATCACAGTGATCTTAAATTACCCAATATAATTTGAATTTGAAATGCAAGTCCATAAAGTCTACATCCTACCACAAGTAAACTACTGTTGTCTATTTTAAACGAGAATCGTTCATGCTTTGTGTGTTATGCAGACATGCTTGACTTGTTCCTTTATGGGTTCCGTATTACTACTATTGGCACGTGTTGGTTGACATGGACGCCTCTACTCGACGCTGTTAGTGCTGCTCTGCTTCTCTAAGATGAAGATAACGCCACGGATGCCGCCAATGTTGACCTCGTACTCCTGGACGACCTGGAACAGCGGCAGGTGTTGGATGGACGACAGGAACAGGTTCTTCGCAATAATTAACAAAACTACAAGGGCACACGCACAAGTAACACCAAACTGAAAGTGAGCAAAATCATCATGCATATAGTAAACCACACAACCATGACCACTCGCTTACCTGCACGACCTCCGACTCTCAGCACACGAAGCAGCTCCTTCATGATCTTCGGATACATCTGCTCGCTCATGCAAAAATCCCCAAACATACACACTAAGTCAACATCACAATCATCACCCTCTTCACAGAGAAACTGCATCTGAATAGCTTCTGACCTTGTTGTTGAGGCGGTGGTTGCCGCAGCGCACGCCGAAGGGCATGTCAATTATCACTTTGTCGATCGAGTCGCTGAGCAGCGGCAGGCGCGTACTGTCCCACTGCATGACGCCCACGTTGCGCGCTCGCACGGCCGCGTTCTGGCCGGCCTTGCCCACTGGGTGATCGTCTAGCTCACCACCAAGAGCAAAAACCTGGTTGCGCGAGAACTCGGCGCAGCACACTGGGATCGTCCCGACGCCGCACATCGAGTCCAAGAAAATGTCGCCTAGCTCGTACTCGGCGAGCTGGAACATGAGGAACGTCGTGCTGGGACGCAGCGTCGAGACGTAGTCCACGTCCATGCCCAGGGCCGAACGGTCTTCGTTCGCGAGTCTACTCTTAAACGTGATCTTGGCCGGGTCCGCGAGAGAGATGCCCGCGATCATCGAATCCTGAAAGAGGATGCACACGATCTCCATGTCAAAGTCCTTGAGGCTCACAGGCCAATTGAACTTCTCGATCACGCGCTCACCGATCACACCGGCGACGTCAACGGACTTGTACTTGTGACGCCCGTCGCGCACACATGAGCCGCGGAACTTTGGCGAGTTCGTCGCGCGCGATGAGTGCGCTCTCCAGAGCGTAAGCGCCGGCTCCCAGTCGGCATCCGCAATCATGTTCTAGCGCACATAGCTGAAAGTTAGATCACTATCGCTGGTGCCGCCCAGCACAAATGAATATGCGGTGTAATGGCGGGATGCACACCAAGCGTGGTTGCGTACTCCGATCTGGATGGTGCCCTCCATCGCATCCGTGACGACGTCATCGCACTTGACCAGGAACGCCAGCACGGACTGCACAGACTGTAGCTGCATCACCTCCACTGGCGATGACGTGGTGCGCAGCAGGATGCGCCCCACGGCTGCCTCACCCTGCATCACGTTCACGTGCGGCCGCTTCGGGTCATTCTCCACGCTGCAGATCTCCAGATACTCAACCTGCGTCGAACATCCAACCACACGACAGCCCGTTAGCGCTGGATGCTGCAGCCACTAGCTCTACAGGTGCACAGATGCACTAACCTTGAGCTTGGCGCGGATCTCTTTTTCGACGAGGAACTCGAGGCCGCGCAGAGCCAGTAGCAAGTACGTCGGCAGGCACGCAGCGGCCGTCGTGCTCATGATTATCAGCCAAGCACCACCAATTTTTTTTATCGAAAAGCTCCGGGGAAAAAATGGCGGGAAGCTTGCAAAATAAGGTGGACCACGTCAGAATGTACCCAAAGTAATAGTACCCCATCTGCCTGTGGGTGAAAACCATAAGACTTGATATTTGTATGCTCGAGCTTCGATTTTTGTGAAAATAGTACCCCACCTTTCAACATCCTTTAGGTTGAACACTTCGACCATCATCAAACAGGATTTGCTGCAGAATGGCCGATGAAGAGCTCCAGCGGCGGGCTTCAGCGGCAGTGGCGATGGAGCGCAAGCTGACGCTTAAGCCAGTAGCGATACCCTCACCTTCGTCATCCTCCTCAGCTGGCGCTAACGGCGACGTGTCTGCGCTGTACACGAGCGGCAAGAGCTTGCTGAACGACGCGCTTTCTCCGAGCGGGAAGCAGATCCTGCAGGACTTTCTCACCGAGACCGCCGCCGCCTCCTCTTCTGCCAGCGACGACGACGACGACGATGCCTTCTCACACGAACGTCAGCTTCACGAGCAACATGACCGCCACCAGCGGCTGTCGACGGCGTCGTCGTCGTCCACGTACTCGCTGCAGCGCCATGGACACGGGCGCTCGCAGTCGGTGCTCTCGAACACCGTGCTCACGCTTGACAGCAGCAGGAGCTTCGTGCAGATCCAGTGCAACACACGACCGTTCTGCCTCAAGCTTGTGGAGAAACACAACGAGATGGTCGTGGTCGGCTTCGCGCCCGACCTGCGTTCGGGCGTGCAGAAAGGTGTGATCGAGAGCTCGGGAATGGTGCTCCCTGGGGACGTGCTCGTTGCCGTGAACGATGAGATAGACGCGCTCACGAGTGTCCAGACAACTATCAATGCGCTCATGGACGCGCAGCTGCCTGCTGTGCTCACGTTCCGTCGACTGCTCGTGGTGAAGGCGAAACTTGGCGAGTACACAGTCGCGGACATTGAGCGTAACCTGTCGCTACGAGGCAGTACACTGTTGAATTCCCACAGTGTTGAGGACGCCGCGCTGCTCGTTAAGGCCGCGATTGAAGTACTGGACAGCACGAACACGATCACACCGTTAATGACGTATGTAGGTCGCATCGAGAAGCTTCTAAAGCCACCGCCACCTGCCAATACCATCGACGAAGCGACTCGAAAGCTCCACATCGAGCGCATCCAGCAGCTCATGCAGTCGATCTACAAGGTCGTGGAGTTCCACAAGAAGGAGCAGCTGCGCAAGTGGAACGCTGTCAAGAGCTCCAACTTCAAGCGCATCGACATCATGAGCAAACAGCGCGTGAGCATCGAGAAGAAGCTCGAGGCGATGCGCGCAAATCCATCCCTTCTAAACCCGGACAACCACGAGATCTGGCAGGAGTACGTCGAGCTGCGCCACCTGTCCAATCAGATGCGTGAGAGCGTCGAGAAGGCCAAGCGTGAGCACTTCCTGCCGGACTTTGAGGATTACAGCCTGCGTATCGGCAACGACGGCATCTACGTGGGCATCGGCGACGTCTGGATCCCGTCATTTTACGCCAAGTTCACGGTTGAGACGCGCTCGACAGCGCCGCATTTGTTCTTCCACCTGTCAACACCGGCCACCCACGGCCTGAAGCTCCGCGCCAAGAACTTTACGTTGTCCACAGAAGGGCGCCTGCCCAGTTTCCACTGCGACGAGCTCAACATTGAAGCGCAGGTGATCGCCGACGTGCCGCTCGTGTACGACGCCATCAATGGTTGGAGCGTGCCGCTGGACGAACTCCATGTGAAACTCATGAGCCTGGCGTACTACGAGCGCCAGGCGAACAGCACGAAGAAAGGACAGAACCACGACATGGTCATGAAGATGCTGATCAACCGTCTGTTGCCGTCGATCGTGCGCCACGCGGCGCAAAATTTACTGTGTGGCGAGCTCGGGCCGTTACTGGAGAGCAGGAGTGCACAGGTGTTCCTTTCGGGCGAGCTCAAGATCCAGGGTAAGAAGCTATCGCTGTATGACGTGTCGCTTGACGCACAGAAAACTGGGGACGAGACCAGCAAAGAGCGTGCTTTGGCAGAGGAAGCGCGAGGCATGATGGGCGTCACCAAGGAGGACGCTGCGACGCTGTACACAGTGTTTAAGACGCTGACAGAACTCCCATCGGCCAAGAAGAAGACGCCGTTCGGGTTTACTACAGCTACAGAGCCAAAGAAACTGTCGATCCGAAGTCTACAGAACTACTTTGAGCAGTTCAAGGCGTTCCCTCACCTGAAAATGCTCGCGTGTGAGCTCTGGTCGCAGACGGTCGAGCTGCTCTCGTCGGCCACAACAACTGAAGATGAGTCGCTGTCGTTCCCGCTGGTGTTTGAGAACATGGAACTACTGAGCGAGTTCCCCGTCGACGTGTCGGTCTCGCTATTGGATTTGACGTTTCGGCTCGACCTGTGCGAAGGTGCCGCGACGTACTACACGAGCCTGCAGCGCATCATCCGGCAGGAGATGGACTCGGTCTCCGTCGGGCTCTCGAACTTGGACTCGATGCGTGATGGGACGTTCCTCGAGAACCAGCTCGCCGTGCTGGACGAGCAGTACGAGAAGATCAACAGATTGCTGGCGTACATCACAGCAAACGTCGACGACTTTGGTTCGGTCTTCCGCGGCGGGATGCCCGCGGGTTTCAAAAGCAATCTGTTCCTGGAAGCGACGGATCTGGCGTGCAAGGGACCCTGTGGCGGGAATTTCGTCATCCCACTGACAGACTTGGCGCAACTTCACAGCAATGGGAAGATTGATGTGAACGAGAACCAGACTCACGCGGGTAAGGACTCCAAGAAACCAGGTTCTAAGGCGATGACTTCAGCGCTGACGCATGAGAATGGCGCGCTCGTGTTCTCAAAGTTCTTTATGCAACACCAACAGCGGCATCAAAAAGACGTAGTGAATGAGAACGGCGAGCATGACGATGAGACCTCTTCGAGCACTGGCGACGCAGCGGAACCAAGTCTCCCAAGCGACCGCCTGCAAGTTCGCGTGAAGAACACGTCGGCGAAAGTGCTCTTTGAGATGCCGACGACGGAGGAACTCTCGCGTCTCGAGTCGGCATCGCAGTCCACGACGAGTTTCGTTCCTTTCTCGTTCTCGCTCGTGACGAACGGCGGCGACGAGCCGCCACAGATCCGCGTCGAAACCGGGAGGTTCGCCAAGTGCCAGTACAAGGCCGAGCAGATTGCCGCGAGTGGGAGCGTGTGGCAGTTCGTCAAACGCACGAAGGAGTCGGCTGGCCACGTGCTTCAGCCGCAGAGTACAACGACTGGTGGCGCTGGCGACAATGGCAGCAGCACAAGTGAAGGCGGGAGTGATCAAGAAGCTCCTACTAATGGCCTAGAGGCCCCCACAGAAGGGCAGGATGACGAAGAGACCGCGAGTATGTGGAGAACGTACTTAGACTCGCCGTTCCTCAGCCTCAAATTCCACTTTTTCACGTCCTGTAAGGTCACGCGCGAGCACATGTTCTGGAGCATCAAGAGCGCGTCACTCACGAAACCCAAGGTCGCACAGGTGAAGCATCGCGTATGTCTCGTGCAGCTACTGCAGGAAGTGGGCATGCTCAGCGTCAAGAGTAGCAAGGAGGATATCGCCCAGCGACGGCGCAAGAACCACCAGATGCGTCTTCTCCACAGAAGAGCCCATGACGCCAACAGCAGATTTGCTGGGACCCGGAGGCAAGGGCGGCGCAACTCGATGTCGTCGGCGTTTTCGGACCGCGAGACGATGTTCTCGCGTGCGAGCTTCACCGAGACGAACGACGACTTTGACCACTTGAGCGAGTCGATGCACTCGGGCGACGCTGATTCTTACGACCATGTGGATAGAGAGGATGCGGTGGCGACGATGGACAGCTTGAGCAACAACGGCATTGAGGCGTTCGAAGAGGAGAACAGCGGCGACGAAGAGGACAGCGATGAGGGTGATGAGGATGGTGATGAGTTTGATGCCGAGGTGGAGCGCTACGAGTTAGCATCAGTTGACGAGAATGCAGAGCTCGACGAGCATGGCAATGAAGTGCAAGCAAACCAAAGCAGCCAGCAGTACGGAGGCATATCTGAAGGCAACAGTGTTGTAGCCTCGTACGACGAAGAGCTCCCGAGACGCGAGTCAGCGCCTCCGCCACCGCCACTGCCGCCGACGACGAATGGCGTCCTCCTCCATAAGCAAACGTCCGTGTTCTTCTAAGCCTCAGATAGCTGTATGGGAAGCAATGATCTCTGTCGTATAGTATCCGAACGTGTGGTTGACAAGCGTCAGTTCCAGAAGTTCGGTCCATGTTTGCATTTGTAAGCGATGCTTTGTGAGTGATGCCAATCAAATCGAACGGGAAAAAAGATGGCTTCACAATTTTCTCCCCTGTTTCCACAAATCAAATCACTCCAAATTTCAAATCCGCGCACATGATTGGCTGAAAATCGCACACGCAAAATTTCCGCATCGATTCAGTTTGTCGCGTTGTTGGCTGATCTCGTTTGTTGCGAGAGAGTGATGCGCTTTCTCCCACTTTCAAAAAAGCGCCAAGAGCTACGGGCGAGAAGCTCACAAGACAGGGGGAATAAGAAGGAGGATGTTCCAGCAGCGACGCACCGCACCGGCCGTGTCCGCCTACGAGTCGCAGGCCGCGCGCTGGAAACAGGGCTTCACGGCGCCCCCTGCGACTGGTGGCGGTGGAGGAAGCTCGCGCTCGCAGAGCGACCTCGAGGGCGTGCTCATCGCCGAGCTCTGCTCGTCCATCGGCGCGTCGTCCTTTCCGCCGCGCGACGTGCTGCAGAAGCTGCTGCGCCACCTGCCCAACCTCGAGCACAACGTACGTACCTAACAAAGATGCAGTGTATGCAGGTTGTCTCATTGCTAGTGTGTTGAGGTACTAATGGCGTTACTGTGGTTGCTTGTGTATGGCAGTATGTGTGTGAGCTGCTTGACGACAAGTTCCAGAGCCGCATCTGGCAGGTACGCTTCATACTGGACTGAGATTACTACTGAAGCGTCAAGGCGGTCATCACTACTTCTGTGCATGCATAACTAAACGCCTGTCCCCATGCCTATATTCGCAGGTGCAAGGCAAGGCGCTGTCCGTGCTGGATGCGATCCTCAAGACCGCGGAAGCGGACCACTACAAGATCTATTACCACGAGCGACTGCACATCCTGCACGAGCTCTGCAACTCGCGCAAGGACATCGTCAAGAACCGCGCCGAGAAGCTCTTCATCGGAATCAATTCATTTGTGCCACCGCCACGAGAGCAACATCGATTTCAGCAAGAACAACAGCAGCAGCAATACGAGCAAGAACAACAGCAATATCATCAGCAGCAACAACAACAACAGCCATACCAGAACAACTACTACCAGCAGCAGCAGCAAATGTATCAGCAACAGCAGCAGCAGCAGCAACAACAACAGCCAGATCCAGAGATTGATCTGCTGCAGGGCTTTGATGACGATCCGCTGGACCACAGCACCGTCATCTCGACGGGTGATGCTGTTGTTCCAGAGACGGCTGCACCGTCAGCCTTTGGTTTCATCGGCGCACCACAGCCACCCGTTTTTGAGGAGGCATCAGCAGCCCCGATGCCGTCGGCACCGCCGATGACCGAGTCCGGATTCGGGTTTCTCAATGCGGCACCACATGTTCCAGCTCCGGTTCCAGCTCAAACTCCACAACCAGTAGTCAACTTGAGCTCCACGTCTCGCCCTGCCCATGACCGTCCTCTCCGAGTGGAAGACCTGTCGACGAGCATGCAGCGACCGCCACAGCAGCAGCAGTACCCCGTCGCTACGATGATGGCTCCTCAGGTTCCGGCTCCGACAGCCTCAGCGTTTGCGTTTATTGGAGGTGGCGGTGGCGTACCACCAGCTCCGGTACCAGCTGCACGACCACTGGACGTGTGGGACGCGCTTCCAGTTCCAACCCCAGTCATTGGCTCTGGGATTCTGCAGCAAACTGATCTCGAGGTCGAGGAGGAAGAGGAGAAGACCCACGACCACATCCACGACGCATTTGAAGGCTTGGACTCAGCTGCGGACACAGATCTGGACTCGCTCGACCATACGCACGTGTCGCTCGAGACGCCGTACCCGGAGCCGACGCTTACGAGCGAGCCGCTTCGTGAAGTGATTTTGGACATTGAGCTCCCATCCGGCCCCATGGGGTTCGTTCTCGATCGCACGATCGCGGACATGGCGGTCATTGAGCGGTTCATCCCGCTGCCCACGGGTGAGAAGGGCTACTTGGAGATGCATCCGGCGATCTGCCCTGGGTGCGCGCTCATCAGCATCAACTCGGTCAACGTGGAGAACAAGGGTCTTGAAGAGATTGGGCCCGTGCTCGCGGCCTTTGCGGCGATGCCCAAGGTACTGCGCTTCAAGAAACTCATGAACAACGGCCGCACGGCGAACCCGTCGACGATGCTCATGCCGTACATCCCGCCACCTCCCGAGGAAGACGAGCGAGCAAAAAAGGCGAGCAGCGAGCACATGGCGCGTCTGACCGAGTTCAGTGACGCCCTCGACGAGATTGAAGGCAAACTCGAGAGCCTAATCCGCCGCGAGCAGATGGATATGGTGATCGTCGACCGGAAGAACCAGCTGGCGCAGCTTCACGGGAATGTCGAGAAGATCCAGACCCAGGGCATCGACGCCGTAATTTTGGGTCCAAACCCACCGCCGAACTTTGACGAAGTCAAAAAGTTCCGCTCGTCACTCGTGCGCAAGGCTGATGCGCTGACCAAGCGCATCCAGCGCACTGTTGATGGCACTCCGGCGTCCCCCACGCTGGAGCCCATTGTTACACCTGCTGTGGAGGCTGTCGGCTCTCCGGTCTCAGCGTTTGCCTTTGTCAGTGGTGGTAGTAGCGCTTCGGCTGCTGGTGTGGCGAATGATCCACTCACACTGCCGCCAGTGACTGGAGGCTCGAGCTTCCACTTTCTGAACCCGTCGACCCCTCCTGTGCAGACAGCACTCGTCGAGTCGAGCTTTGGGTTCATGCAGGAGACTGCGACGCCAGCGTCGAGCTTTGCGTTCCTGCAGAATACACCACCACAGCCACAAACTCAGCCAGCGAACGATGTCACGTCGGTGTTTGCGGGACTTAGTGTCCGTGAAGACCCTGGCTCATCAGTGAACGTGTCGGCCATGAGCGCGGGACCACTCACGCTCAGCGCGCTCACGATGTCGTCTATGTCTTCTGTGTCCACTCTCGACGCCTCGGGGCTGGGATTGGGTGGCATGATGGGGACGAATCCGGCACCGACGCCCGCCTCATCGTACTCTGCGTTCGGATTCCTGTCGTCCACGAGCCCCACGGACGACGAAGAAGACGACGACGAAGTGAGCTCCATGACCCCGACGACGGTGTCCTCTCCGACTGCTTTTGGCTTCTTGCGTTCAAGCACCAGCAGCTCGTCGCAGCCACCAGCGCAAGGTCCTTTTGGTGTCGGCGGTGCTGGTCCTGCGTCGTCTGCGTTCACATTCATCTCATCAAGCTAGGCTAGCGAGACTGAGGTACGTGGGGTTTTGAGTTGAGGCTCTCTTGGCTCGAAGTGATAGAAGAGAGTAGCCCTTGGATGAGCTTTTGTATCGCTAGATGGTGTGAATGAATGACCGTCTTACAATTCCTCATTCACGACACTGTCAAGTGCGCGTGCGATGAACGCACGAGAAGATTGCAATTGAACCACCACGGCTTTCGGATCAGATCGCCATTGATTTGAATCAGATCTGTGGTCGAAAGATCACATGACCCACACTCGCAAGAGATAATGGAGTGATGGTCGCTTGCTTCAGAACTCCAACAGAAGCATTGCTCATTGGGGACAGATGAACGACGAGGTGCAGTGCAAAGCACTGTACGAGTTCACGACGGTCTCGCACGCAATGAAGGCTCCGACACAGTTTGCTGGCTCAAAGCCTCTTAAAGTCGCGCTCAGGCTCTAATTTGCAGACTGCGACTTCACGGTCGCCTCACTCGAGAGCATCAAAGATCTTCTCGACCGGGTATTCACCCTCCCAGACCGCTGCGTCGAGCTCACTATGCTCGATCTGAGTAATAACGTAATGGGCGCTGAAGAGCTCGCTATTTGGGGAGTGAACACCCACCAGTAGAAATTCTTAACGGGAACCTCGAGATCGTGAGAGCGGTGCTTCATGTTGAGTATTTCCCAACTCCGTGAAGCGAGGCACTATCGATGGGATCTTCGACACGTTAACAAAGCAGGTGACTAGGACGGACACGTTGCATGATCGAAGCGAGCTGGAGGCGATCCGCGAATGAGAAATAGATGGCGCTGTGTGTGTCTTTCTCCCAGGCGTCGGCCTCGGGTGGACACGACAGGAATTCATTGAGCACATCGAGCGAGAGTCACTGGAGAGCTGTCAATTTGATCAAGACGGATACTTCGACCTTGAGCTCTTTCACAACGACTTTGTGTGGAACGAGCTGATGGACGCAGTGGGCTTGCTCTTCGCATCGATTTCCCCGCAGACCCAGTCACTAACGTGCTACCTCGACCGCTACCAAGACGATTTTGTTACCTACACGCCACACATCCTAGCGCACTGCGTAAACCTGCACTTGTGGCGCAAAAAGGTCAACACAATTTACGTCGAACCGTTGCTCGAGACCCTGAATGGCAAGCTGAGAACCCGTCTGCTGCCATTAGCATTGAGTAAGACTCGCTACTTTGGCGACGAACTTCTGGCAGCTCGCTGCGACCTTGGCGAAGAAACCGGCACTACTACTCCGTGAGCTGAGACTCGTTGGCGACGCCTACAGACTCGAAACTGGACTCGACAGTCTGACAGAAGCCCGGCAAGTCAATCACACACTCGCTGCCCTCCAGCTCCCGAGTCCTTCGAGCTTCTGGGGCAACGGAAAACTAGACCGAGCGGTGCGTGTAAAGTCTGCCTGTGATGGATAGAGAGTGTGGATCAGTTTCCCGATCCGCGGCAAGCTGGCGTTCCTCAGTGTCGTGACCAACAATAGGGAGACAGTAGCAGCTCGTGGCTTCCTGGACTCGTGGCTGCTGGCGCCGATCTTTCAGTTTGCCACGAGTCATGGAGAGCGACGCTTGGTTACGTGGAATACTGAAATGGAGCCCCACTACAGTCATTGACGCTTGTGTTTGAAGACACAAGGTAGATCACCACAGGAGACAGAAATTGATGTGCTGGATGTATGTAGACATTCAGCTTTCTTCCTTTAGATATAGTATCATTTTCGTGCAACTTGGATGGTAAAATGCGTGTGCGCTGCCTCGACTTATTTTCAGCACGACGAAGGTGAAGTCGATACATTACTGTCGAGTCAGTATTGGTGGTTGTGCGGCTGGTACAATTCACATATCTGTCACTTTGCAGCAGCGAAAGTGGAGAGCACCAAGACGAAAGCTATCCAAACGCTTCGACTTTTGCATGGCATCAGTGTCAACCGAGCAGAACTCTTTGTTCACAGGCTGCGTTCTCGACTGGGCGCGTTGCTGAGCTCTTCGCGCCCAGCAGCTCCCAACAGCCAAATGATCAGTTTCAGCAGAGTGATGGTCATTCAAAGAACCATTTCAACACTGACACTTCATTGTAGTGACCTGAGCAAATAGTGACATACGCTTTATCACTCACTTTGGGAGTGCACACAAGCAATCCCAACACAATCGAGAAAGCGAAGCGATGGCGAAGCGCAGACTGGCCGAGGAGGCCGCCGACGAGCGCCACGTGATGCGCATCATGCCGCTGGGCGCCGGCAACGAGGTCGGGCGGTCGTGCATCGTGCTCAAGTTCAAGGGCAAGACGATCATGCTCGATTGCGGCGTGCACCCGGGCTACTCGGGCCACGGCAGCCTGCCGTTCTTCGACGGCGTCGAGGCCGAGGAGATCGACCTGCTGCTCATCACGCACTTCCACATCGACCACGTGGCGGCGTTGCCGCACTTCACGGAGAAGACGAACTTTAAAGGCCGCGTGTTCATGACCCACCCAACGAAGGCCGTGATGCAGATGATGCTGCGCGACTTCCTGCGCGTGTCCAACATCTCCGTGGACGATCAGATCTACGACGACAAGGACCTAAACAACTGCGTGGCGAAGGTTGAGATCATCGACTTCCACCAGGAGAAGATGCACAACGGCATCAAGTTTACGCCCTACAACGCCGGCCACGTGCTCGGCGCGTGCATGTACCTCATCGAGATCGGCGGCGTCAAGGTGCTCTACACGGGCGACTACTCTCTCGAGAACGACCGCCACTTGATGGCGGCCGAACTCCCCGCGTGTTCACCGGACGTGCTCATCGTCGAGTCAACCTACGGCGTGCAGGTACACCAGTCGGTGGTTGAGCGCGAGGGACGATTCACAGGTCAAGTCGAAGCCGTTGTGCGTCGCGGTGGGCGCTGTCTCATCCCCGTATTTGCGCTAGGAAGAACGCAGGAGCTGCTGCTGATCCTGGACGAGCACTGGCAGGCGCACCCGGATTTGCAGGACGTGCCGATCTACTTTGCGTCCAAGCTGGCGGCCAAGGCGCTGCGCGTGTACCAGACGTACATCAACATGATGAACGACCGCATCCGCAAGCAGATCGCGATTTCGAATCCGTTCCAATTCGAGCACATCTCGAATCTAAAGAGCCTTGAGGACTTTGACGACTCGGGCCCGTCGGTCGTGATGGCGAGTCCTGGTATGCTGCAGAGCGGTGTGTCGCGCCAGCTCTTTGAACGCTGGTGCTCGGACAAGCGCAACGCGTGCATCATCCCAGGTTACGTCGTCGAAGGCACGCTGGCGAAGAAGATCCTGTCCGAGCCCACGGAGATCGTTGCGCTCGACGGACGCGTCATCCCGATGAACTGCACGGTTGAGTACATTTCGTTCTCGGCGCACGCGGACTTCGTGGGCACGAGCGGCTTTGTCGAGAAGCTTGTGCCACCAAACATCGTGCTTGTGCACGGTGAGAAGAACGAGATGATGCGTCTCAAGTCGGCGCTGAACAAGAAGTTCAACGACCCAAAGATCTACCACCCGAACATTTTCACGCCGGCCAACATGCAGGAGATCGTGCTCGAGTTCAAGGGCGAGAAGATCGCCAAGGCAATTGGTGGCCTCGCGTGTGAGCAGCCACAGAATGGCAAGGTGATCTCGGGTTTGCTCGTGGAAGTGGATTCGCAGACGCACCTGATGCACAAGGAGGACTTGTCAACGTACACGAAGCTCGTCTCGGGTACGATCACGCAGCGCCAGCACGTACCGTTCGAGTACCACTCATTCGACGTGCTGCTCGCGTTCATCAAGCAGATGTACGAAGACGTCCAGCATCTCGAGAAAGAGAGCCGCATCATCGTCTGCGAGCAGGTGGTCGTGACGCGATCGACTACCGACAAGATCCTGGTCGAGTGGACGTCGGCACCGACCGCCGACATGATCGCTGACTCGGTGATTGCCCTGGCGATGCACGCGCAGGCGAGTCCCGCGAGTTTCAAGTTGAGCGGTCACCCGACGGCCGCGTGTCCACACGACCACTCCAAGAAGAGCGGCGACGCTGAGCATGGGCATGACCATCAAGATGATGCTGATGCTGAGGAAGACGCGCCAGCCAAGAAAGAAGAGTCCATCGAGGAAGTGAAAGTGAAGCTCGAGCAGGAGGAGCTCATCAAGTCGGAGCCGCTCCCACCTAAGGAACTGGAGGAAACAGTGTCGGACCTGGAGATGGCCGCGAAGGAGCTCGGTGAAGCCGACCAGGAAGCGTTGAACCTGTTGATCGTCTTTCGCCTGCTCAAGGACCAGTACGGCGACGTGGACCTGGACTTTGAGACAAACAAGATCCACATCCGCACGCCCAGCGGTGTCGCTGCGACCGTTGACCACATGACGCAAAGCATTGAGTGCACTGACGATGCATTCAAGCTCAAGCTGCGCGAGACCGTCAAGCGCATCGAGACGGCGCTCAAGCCCATTGCATCTGTTTAGGCATACCGGTGTAGGTACCGTAGATCAAGCGGTTGCAGTAAATGATACAGAGACTAGTGACGGTCTATGATCCTCGTTCGCAATCGAACGAAACCGAATGCATATCAGATACGAATTCGCCTCCGCCTGCGTCATTTCCATTTCTCTAATCTATATCCTATGACTTTCAAAAGCCTCCTCCTCTGTAGCTGTTGGACAACAACCTGATCTCCGCCGAAGTGGTTACGCCCAGAGCCGTCAAAGGACATGGCAGCGCGTGTCAAACCGCCATCGGTACCAAAAGCATCGGTCATGATTACTTTTTTTTCTCACTAGGGTGGATCGTCTGCTGCTTCCTCGGGATTGTGTTGCCACGAGCGCGAGAGGACTCGAAGGCGCCTCATCACGTCGCTTGGCGTCCAAGCGTCGTCGCCTGGGCACCAGTGGTTGGTTGGTTGCGACACTTTCTATCCGATGCTGTCAAAAAAGAAGGTCTAAGCGAAGTAAGCAGGTGGCGGCGACGGCATTACTGTTGGTCCACTTGGCTCCGTGAGCAAGCTCTCGTGTTTGTTTGTCCGTGTTGTCAGTTCCGAATGAGCCATCGGACAGCCCCGAGCGAAAGATCGCGCAACGGATGGGTCCAACCTGCCGCTGGGACCAACACTCTCGAAAAAGGCAAAAACTTGGCTCCAAAGCGCGCCATTCAACCTCAAAACCTTGCTCCGCGCTTGCTTTTTCTTCTTCTGCTTCTCTGATCGACCGCTCGCAACCCATTCTGCCTCGAAGCGCCGCGCATTCAGTTGCCCACACGACGACGAGCAAGCAGAACACGGCGCGGACGGCGACGTGCAGCAAAGGAAAGGAAAGGAAAGGAAAGCGAGAGAAGAGAGACCGCACGAGCGCCAGCAGTAGATCAGCAACAGCAACAGCAACAGCAACAGCAACAGCAACAGCAACAGCAACAGCAGCACCGTACACAAGCGCGCGAGTGCGAGAAAGAAGGCAGAGACGACGCAGAGAATGAACTTTGTGGCCCCGTCGGCGCCGCGTAAGCGGCCTCTGGATGAGATCGCGCCACCGCTGAGCAGCGACACACCAGCGCAGCAACACCAGCAGCTTCATCCAGAGCAGCAACACCAGCAGTATTATGATCCACTGCGTCAGCAATATCGCCAGCAGCAGCAATACGCTCGCCAGTCGTACGGGTCCCCGCCCCATTCAACGCTTGAGTTCCAGCATGTGAATGTGAACTTTCAGCCGCAGATTAGTCCGATGCCCCCAAGTGCAGCGAGTACTCCCGCGAATATGCCTCCTGGTAGGATGAGCTACGGCAACAATATCATGGATGTACAAAACAAGAGTCCGCGCAAAGCACCGATGAAATCCCGGCGCATGAGCATCGAGCTTGATGAGCAGGAGCTGAAGACGCCGGTCGTGCTTCCGGCTGTGAACAAGCAGCGCGATGTGCTCATGGGTGCGAGTGATGCTCTACCAGTTGGGGAGCGAAAAAGCGCGTTTTGGACTTCGCCTCAAGCCGTGATGCACTCACCCGGCTTTATGAATACTCCCCGGAATGAGGTTCGACCAGATGTCGTTATGGGGACCGCAGCGCCCGTTCACCCGCCAGCACCCACTGTGCCTCCACAGCAGCCGCAACAGCCACAACAGCCACAACAGCCACAACAGCTCGCAGTCGATCAAAAAGAGAGCAAGGCTTCATCTACTCTACGAGTCATGAAACCTGTTGCATTGCGAGGGTACAACAAGCCAAGTCAACCGAACCTACCGACTGTGGAGCCAGCCCTGACAACGGTGAGTGAAAAAAAGCCTTGCTTGCATTGTATTCTCCTGGTTGAATCGTGGCTGAACGATCCGTTTATAGATGTTCAACCTATTTCCTCTTAGGGAGGAAGACAATGGTAGAGACCGAGTGCCTGGACTTCGCGCGCCACCCCCGTTTGCAAACTCGGTAAGACTTGGTTCGTTCTCATTGAATGAATATCAGATCAGAGAACGCTAACTAACTATACCATCGATGTAGGCTGCGACGAAATCACTGTTTCCGGCGGATTTTGCGAGGAAACTACCCCTGAACTCTCCTGTGCTGACCCCTTCCAGTGCGCCAAGGAACATCCGAAGCAGTTTTGTCCTCAACGGTGCTGTCCCACTTCAAGAGAGTGACTTCGAGAGCGACTTCGAGAGCGACTCCGACATCTGCTCAACCGACGAGGAACTAGTCATGCTCAACAATGACATCTCGCTATCACAGGACAAGTTGATGGATATGTCAGTGCGGGACATTCCGATGCATGTCGACGGTGACCAAGAGCTCGTATTGACGTTGAGTGAGAAGCTTTCCAGGGTGATCTCCAGCAGCGAGAAGAAGGCGATGAAAGATCGCGGCATCTACATCATCACGCTTTCATCGGCACCGAGCCCGATCATGCTGGGCAGAGATCAGTTTTACGAAGTATTTGGCGCAGAAATCCGTGGAGCCGATGTTTGCCACCTCAGCCGCCGTCATTGCGTGTTCCACATTTCGTGCGAAGAGACGCCTTCAAGTGATTCGATGCAGCGCTCGATGACACTTACAGTTGAAAACACAAGCACGAATGGGTTGGATGTGAACGGCCAGGCATTGAAGAACGGTGAAAGGCGGGAGCTGCATCTTGGCGATACCGTGACGCTGCTGAGAATTCGCTACAACGGGGTACGGCGTCTTCCTTCTCGAATGAATCTTGTGCTGAAAACTGACTCTGCTCTTGATGACTTACAGGAAGATCAATCGCTGACGTACACGGTGAGGTGCGTGAAGAAGCGGCAGAGGCAGGTCAGCAGCGACCTCCTAGATCGTCCGTCCATCAAACCAAGGGAGATCCCTTCTGATTACGGTGATTTCGAAAATGAGCCGGAGGTGAAGAAAGTCTTGGACGCTCGAGCATACGCAGAGCCTCTAAAACAAGACGTGAGTGGAGCCAGTGTCTTGAAACCAGGAGAGTACGCTGTTCCGATCACGAAGCTTGGAGAAGGAGCTGCATCGGTTGAAAAGAGTGTGCCACAGCCAGCACATATTATTTGTGTAAGTTGCTACGTGTTTCCCTCTAGACAACGAAACTTCACGATGCGCTAAAGGTGCTTACTTCTTTTTCTGTCTTGCTACCTCAGAACGTGCAAATTGCAGAGCCGGTTTCAGCAATCGTGACAGTCAGCCAGTCACTTACCCAGGTAAGTTTGCATGAATCAAATCAGTACCGTTGCATTGAAGGGTTAGGCAATCTAACAACGTTTGGTTGCTGTCAACAGCAACGAGGTTACCGGGAAGAGCTGTCGAGTATCCTTGCGGCTTTTTCTTCGATCGAATGCTTCAAGGTGGGTTTACTGTCTGCCTTGAGACTCGACTTGTGTACTTGTACTAAGCGTGGCGTTTTTCAGGTAAATTATGACTCAGCAACCTCTGCGTCGTTCAAGAAGCTCCTACTCGACGACTCCAGCATCTTGCTGTACGCTGGCGACGGCGGCGAGTCTTATATCAGTACCGAGAACGCGAATGGGATGCCTGAGCAGCTGGAGAAAGAGGAGCTGATTGACTATCTCAAGTCAGGTACGATCGTCACAAGCAGTGAAGCTGTTGCTGCTGATATTTTAACAACGTATTGCTTGTACGATGCAGCGCCACAAGTTTTGCCAAAATTGGTCGTTGTATTTTCTCCGTCCGCTTCTATTGGTATGTAGTTTGATGAACGATTCAGAGCATGTACTTCGGTTGGGCTAAACAAATCATTTGTTCATGACAGCTACAATGCTCCAAGAGTGCGGACTTTCAAACATCGTGTTCGTCAGCTCTTCTGACGCGTACCACACAAGAGCAGTGTCATTTCTGAGGTATGCTGCACATAACATTGGCTGTCTCTCCAGTATTTCCTGATGTACTCATGTGCTGTGTGTGATCATGTTGAAGAGCTCTGTTTGCAGGAATTCTTCAGGGTTTCTCCGTTCAGAAAGCGTACAAGCTTGCTGAATTTGTTGCGCTCAGCGATCAAAGAAAGCTTCATGAAAGCCAACATCAACTGTGCTCACTATTCGCGCCTCGTTTTCAAGACGACACAAAGTTGCCTGGCAAGAATATTGGTGAAAAGAAGAAGGCGACATGGCGTTATGTACCCTCTCTCAGCGCGGCATTCATTCCGCTTCTCACACCAACCTTCGTTGGCAGAGAAAAGGACATCGGGGAGGTGAGAAGCGTATCTTTATTTGTCGATTTCCGATATCGTCGCTAAACTGACGAAATTGTTTGTAGGTTCTCGACTGCTTGCGAGCCGAAAAAGTGCAGCTCTGCAGCATCAACGGACAACGCGGAATCGGAAAATCATCGGTTGCGATCTACGTTGCCAAGCACGTCCACGACAGACGATGGTATCGGCACGGAGTTCATTTCTTCTCAGCGGAAATGATCATTGAAGAACTTCAGCGAAGTCAAGCCAGGAGCGCCCAAATACATCGCGACAGAGGACACCAAGATGAGTCGTGCGACGAAGACGATGATACACATCGCTTGGCTCTTTGTAGATATATGGCGGACATCAACCAGCTTATGCAATCGTTTCCAAGGTAAGGATGCTTCTTGTTGAGCATTGTTTCCACGCCCTCCAGTGCACTGACATGTCTGGTTCATGAATGTTTGGCGTAGCGATGCAAACGAGCAAGAAAAGTCGGCACTGCTGATTCTCGATGGATGCGATGAGTTTGAGCGATCAGCTTTTCGAGATTTCGTTGTTGACTTGCTCTCCAGATTCCCAGCTGTGCAGGTAAATGAATCGATCTGTAATTGGAGGTCGTTCAACTCACTGACATGTGTGCTGCTTGCTGTACAGTTCGTGGTCACTCGCCGGGTCGAGATCAAGCTATCGATGAACGACTCGGACGCAATTTCAGAGCGAGTCGTACGCATGGAACGATTGGGCGAAGTGGACGCAGCGAAGCTGCTCGTGTCGATGGCAAAGATCCGCTTAAACCAAGACAAGCTCAAAACACGTACGTGGGATCAAGGATTCAATATCCCAAGAAGAAAAACGTTGTACTGACTTCAATTCTGTTTGCAGATTTGCCAGATACAGATGTCCAGGTTCTGGCGAAGCATTCAACCTTGGAGCGTGTGAAAGGCAACCCATTACTGCTTGCACGGTTATCCGCTGAGTTAAAGACGAACTCGCTGAATGCTCTAAAGTAAGGAGCCCTTTGAAGCGGCGTATCTGGAAAGAAAGGAAGTTGTGGCAAGTGACTAACGCTTGTCGTCAATGGTACCCAGGGAATTTGCCACTAGGATCTATGCTGACCTTGCGTAGCAAAGTGGCACTGCCAGAGCGATGTCAGCCACACACGGGTCTCTATTTAATCGATCTTCCATGTTCCGTATTCGCTTTTCTACAATGATATCCATGCCGACAGTTTGTGTTTAAATTACATTTCCAAGTCTGACATGTGGAAGTTGCGCAAGATGATCCCGACTTGCACGTGCACCTTTCCTGTTGCAATGGTCTGAAGACGGCAGCGATCTGCCCAAGCTGAGTTGAAGACGACATCCTCAGAAACCAGCTCCTGGGTGCGTCCGAGCAGCTTCGCCTCCAGCTCTTCTTTCGCTGATCCCATCGGTCGCCACAACGATGCTGCCAGGTGATGCTCTCCGGGCGAAAACGGAAGGTTCATGAATCCGTAGCCCACCACGTTGGTCTTCATGTGGGGATCGGTTTGCCACACCTGGAGCAGAAGCTTAGGCCAGCCGCTGAAAGACGTCGTGGCAAAGTGCAGATCTATCGGATGGCTCCACACGATCGGGTCAGAGGACGACGACGGGTAGTCGATCTGCGTCTGCCCTAGCTGATCACCTGCGATGTGGTGCCACAGACTGCCGTATTCGACTCCCCATTTGCAGGCAAAACCCCCGCTTCCAAAGCTCTCGCCACTCGTGATTTCACCAATGATGTGCACCTCGGGCTGATTTGTCGGCGGGAGACCTCGCAGCTTGATGCGGTGTCCGAGAAGGTGGTCCGTCGATGACAATCGACCAGTGGGTTCGTCGTTCTCCGGAGCTGGCTTGCGTCGACGTAAGGGTGACAGTGAGCTGTTGGTCTTCTGGTTTACCTCTCGACGGTGCTCCGGATTGTCTTGATCCTTCTTCTTGTCATTCGTTGGATCTTTGTCTTTGTCTTGCTCGTCGATTCGCGTTGACTCCAACTTGTCCTCCGCCTTCTTTCTTCCTTTGGGCTTCGTCCCCTTTGATGAAGCCGCCGTTTGCTTGTCTTCGCCTTTTGTCGAACTGCTTGTGGGTATCTCCTTGTCGTCACTGATCTCCTGCGCCTCCTTCTTGGATCTTCTGCCGGACCTGAGCGCTCTCAGTCCACTGAGAGCTCCTTTCGTGGTAGATTGATCGCTCTTGGTTTCTTTTGCAGGACTTGATGGCGGTGGCGGATCGCTTGCGACAGCAGCCTTGAGGTTCGCTTCTCTACAAGCCATTCGAGTGTTCCAGAAAGCCACGTTAGAGCTCCTTCGGGTTCAACCAAGTGAATCCGAGCATCAAGGTGAGAGACACGTAACCAACATACTTTTTGCCTTGTGGCGTCGGTTTTGTATCGCCGCGCAGACCACTTTCATCGTCCAAGATGTTCTTCGTGCGTGGGCTGCGCATCAGCGTCTTCCTTCGGTCCATCGAGCCACCTCTCTCCTTCGCGAGACTTTTGTCAGTCTGCTGCGGTGCGCCACTATTAGCACCACCAGCGTCACCGCGGTCGTTTAGGATGTTCTTGGTGCGCGGGCTACGGATCAGCGTCTTTCGGCGATCCTTCGCGAGACTCTCGTCAGTCTGCGGCGTGCCATCATCCTCAATTCCTGCAGCTTTGCCAAGTGCGCCGAGATTGAGTTTCAGCTCATCTTGCGGCTTCTTGGTCGTCGACTTCTTCTGCTTCTGGTCGGTTGGTGTCGTTATCGCTTGGTCTGCAGCGCTCTTGGCTGGCTTCTCACTCGCGCCTTTGGACGAACGCGCATCACCCTTGCCTTTAACCTCGCCATCGTCCGGAATCGCAGCAAGATCACTGGAATCCAGTGCGAGCAGTAGCGACAGGTCAATACAAGCTACGTGGGTTCATGTATCGTGTGACTGAGAAAGCGCACCTCGGTTCTTTGTCGGCATCGGCCCGATGTGCGTCGCTGGCGCCGTGTGCGGCCTTGACTTTTGGTGAAGTGAGCTTCTTCAGCATCTCCTGTGTCCTCAGCGCGCGAAAAGATCTGAGCTCTGTATGGCGGTCGAGAGCCACGAGCAGACACAATAGAGGTGAAGAGTCGTCCCAATCCTCGAGACAACCAACCTGTGGACACGAATGAAGAGCCACACTGGCTAGGATGTCCTGACAGGCAGATCTCGCCTATAGATGAAGCGAGCGAGTGGCAGCGACCTCCGCAGACGCGAATGGTGCTTTTTGCATTTCAGCAGCGGGTGGGGTTTTCATTTTTCTCTATTTATCTCTCGACTTGAAGAAGCAGCACCAAGGCGGCACCAGCAGCTACACCTCAATCGCAACCTTCAGCTCAGCTCAGCCCGCTCTTGTTTTTCTGATGCTGGTGGTGTTTTGCGCGGGCTGAATTGTGATGTCGGCACGCTGGAATCGATGGCTACACTAGGAACTATCTGCATCACATCTCACAATGTTCCCCATGACCGTATCTGCAAGCATGACGCGCGCCTTTGTCACACTCACTCAAAGCGAGACGAATGGAGCGGAACAACGTGGGCCATACCTGCGTTCTTAAATGGGGGCCTTGCATGGAGTGATATGTCGGGTCGCGCGGCGGCAACCTAGTTCTTCTTGGTGCGCATGCGCAGCGCTTTCTTGCGCTTGCGGTGCTTGTGCTTGTTCATCTTCTTTCGTCTCTTCTTGAGCACGCTGTCCGCGAAGTAGCCGTAGGTCATGTCCATCTCGCGCAGCAGCTCGTCCACGCCGTGGGTGCCCGACTCGCGCAGCGGCATGTTCTCCGAGAGCGCGCTAAGCATGCCCGAGGTGTCCCACAAGTCCTCCGAGCACGTGAGCGCCGACGCCGACTTGGACTCCTCGCGCGCGTCCTGCAGTGGGAATGAGCCGACCTTCCACATGTCAGCCGGGTCCATGCGCGCGTACTTCTCGAGCCATACGGCCGGATCGTCGCCCTCGAAGCCGTTGCTCTGCACTGGGAACGATGGCTCGGAGAAAAAATTGTTGGCGCCTGTGGACATGAACGCGCGGCGGCCGAGCGCGGCGCCGCTAGTCTTCGCAGCGAGCGGGTGCATCGTCGAGACGGTGGACGTCAGCTGCACGCGGTGCGCGGCGAGCACTCGCACAGCTCGGAGCGCCATCCTTAACGAAGAGGACGAATGCAGAAACGCGCGGAGTGAAGAAGGGCGGCCCGGTGATCCTCCCTTGTGCGCGTCGCCGTGTGCTTTTCCTGCGATTGTGCAGCGAGCGTGGGAGAAACGGATGGAAGAACGCTCACCCCTCATTGGGTCTCACAGGTTTTGAAACGCATGTTATATGAATGTATTATATATTTATGGAGGTTTATGTTTTGATAAAGTTTGACGAACAAGAAAATGTATATTTGTGGCGGATACAGTACGCTCGATGCAAATGGAAGTTGCAGTTTGAAAAGGAGATCCTGTGTATGCGGTCGGATGCAGCGATACGGCGGGCGGCGCTGCGCAAGTGCTTTGCGCACGCAGATCGAGCGCAGAGAGGTAACGAGCTACTGCCAGATACGTGCGTGTGTGTGCGTGTGTGTGCGTTCTATGGTTTCATGCAAGCAGAGTGCTGCATACTGCGTATAAACAATGGGCATTGACTGGCTGATCGAATACGTGCAACAGGCTACTTGGATCTGCGCGACCTGAAGTGCGGAGTGGCGGCAGCGCTGGGGATCCGAGCATCGAAAGTGAGTGGACGCAGTGGCAGCAGCAGTGACAGTGACTGCATACATGGACGTTGATTCGGGTCTGTGGTTGTGTCTGATGTCAGTTGGTGCTAGCACAGTTGTTTCGTTGCAGTGTTCCCGGTGAGTAGCTGCTCGCACCAGCGCTCCACAAGCATGAGATCATTCACGCTGTTTATCTGTGTGGGCTCTTTTCTGTTTGTAACGGCGTTGTGTATTGCTAGATGATGCGCATGGCGGAGTCAATAACCTCCGAGTGGATCTGGACACATTCACGCGAGTCCTGATGGAGCGAATGAGCAGGACGGATCTACTGGAGGACGTTCGTCGCGCGTTCAAGGCCATGGACGTGCGCTCTCAGGGCTTCATCTCACTTGAGAGCTTTGACAAGGTGTGTGCAACACAGCATGATCACAGTAATGTGTATACCAAAGATTCACTGTCATGCAACTGTATGCTTACTGCATGCGTCAGACGTGCTCGCTCGTGCTTCCGCGTGCATCAAAGCAGGTGCTGCTCAGCGCCTTCCACGAGGCCGACCGCGATGGAGACGGCCGCGTGACCTACCAGGACTTTGAGCGCATGTATTTGCTGGCGGTCGAACTCGACTCGAGGAATCACGCGATATAAGCACATTGTGATCATCGATCTCGCATTATGCTCGCAAGGCGTCCTCTTTGACTTGGTGCACCGTCAGGCTGTATTGACGATTACTTCATCAACCAGATTCAACCAAACGATGGAGCTCGAGATCCGCAAGAGGAACAACACATTTGAATGGTTCTCCACGTGGTTTATGCAAGATGCTCATGAACCCCGTGCTCGTGAGCGACGGCTCGGAGCTCAGCATTCGATGGAGTGTTCGCCGCACGCCACAAACTGCTCCAGGATCAGGAGCTGGAGGCCAAGGCTGATGGAGTGGTCTCAAGCCTTCATGGGACGAGTACAACAAGATCAACAACACTTGACTTGGGTCCACCCAATCTTGGAGCTTGGAGCGTGTTTCGTAAGCTCCTTTCGAAAATTTTGTGCATGTTTATAGCCAATCACATCGTCTATTCAGATTTTGGTCTCCCTTGATTGGATACATCTTAGATTAGAACTCACAATATCAGCCAATCAAATCGCATATAAAAGTAGTTTCAACTCACTTCTCTTGATCTGATTTTGGGTCCAAAAATTGGCTCACAAGTCACACACGCGCACCATTTCCACCTCCAGCATCAGCATTTAGACCAAGCGAGCGATGCCCGTGCGCTCCTCGACAGCACGCGAGCACCAGAGAAGCAGAGAGAGCGAGCGTGGCGACAACCAAGGTACAGTACAGCGTCTATGTGCACTATTCACCTGTCCGCGCATTCACACTCTTGCCTGCGGCGATGGTGTCACGGACGATGATAGCATTGTGTAACGCGCGCTCTTCCTTCCTGAATCCTGCTGTGTGTCTCCAAAGCAACAGCGGCGATGGCGAACGATCCCAAGAAGAGCTCTTTATCGGGTCGCTCCAGTGAGGGAGAAGACACGAAGCAGCGCGTGCTGGATGCGCTGCGCCGGCATGAGAACGCCTACTGCGCGGACTGCAACGCACCGAGTCCAAAGTGCGTTGGTTGGCTAGTGTTGTGAGACGCATGAGGGGGGAGATACTGACTGTATTGTGGCGACACTAAACCTACCAATGTATGGCTGTCGTTTTCTATTATGCGATTCAGATGGGCGTCGGTGACGCACGGCTGCTTCATCTGCACGCAGTGCGCCGGCGTGCACCGTTCGCTGGGCGTGCACGTGTCCTTCGTGCTCAGCTGCACGCTCGACAAGTGGACGGTGCGTCCTTGCCATTAGTTCTCTGTTATCCATACAAAACTATACTAACTGTATGTGTTTCTACGCCTGCTGTTGTATGACGGTAGAATGCACAAGTGCACATAGTCGAGAGCGTTGGCAACGTTGCGCTCAATGAGCTTATGGAGTTCTCCGTGCCGCGCGAGTTCCCGAAGCCCAACGCCGACACTGCGCGCGCCGAGCGTGAGCGGTACATCCGCGCCAAGTACGAGGACGCGCTCTTCAAGGTCTCTCCCGGCAGGGAGAAACAGCAGGCTGTGTGTTCAAGCTCATCGTTGTCGTCTCACTCAGCAGCACTCGGCCATCATCATCAGCATCGCCAGCAGCCAGGGACGCCGACAACAACAGCAACAGCAGCAGCGCAGACCCACCAGAGCCACGGTATGGTCGAGTACATCGGCGTGCTCATGATCGAGCTCATTGAGGGCGCGCACCTCGCCGGCATGGATATCAACGGCAAATCGGACCCGTACGTGACGTTCCACCTGGGCGAGCAGTCGATCACGAGCGAGCGCGTGAGCAACAGCGTGAACCCGCACTGGGGCCAGACGCTCCTGCTCTCGTGGGACGGTGCGGCGCCGCTCGTCGCCGAGCTCTTTGACTACAACAAGATCACCCACGATCGCTCCATGGGCCGCATCGTAGTCGACTATGAGACCCTCGCACCGCTCTTGGTCGAGCCTACGGGTACGGCTAAGGACAGCAAGCTACAGACTCTCGACGCCTGGTTCCAGGTCATGATGCCACGCGAGTGGGCCACAAACTTTGGCGAACACATGGTTGCTGCGGGCGAAGGTTTGAGCAAAGGCGTCTACAAGGGTATCACAGGCGTGTGGAAGGATCCGATCAAGGGCGCCAAGGAGAACGGCATCGAAGGATTTGCACTGGGTGTGGGCAAAGGAGTGGCGGGGATCGTCTACCGTCCGATCCGGGGCTTTGGGTCCATGGTCAAGCAGACGGCGCTCTCGGTCGGCGTGGGCAAGAAGCACCGCAGCAGCGACTGCGAGAAGCTCGTGGAGGCCGGCGCACTGCACCTCAAGCTCTCGCTCCAGCGCTTTTGAACTTTGCGTAACTCAGGATACTTCATGAGGACTGCTAATGTCGCCACCAACGCAACAGCCAGTGAGTGATAAGTGTAAGCGAGAGGACCAGGACCACCAAGCATGAGAACGACAATAGAAAGACAACAACGTGTAATTTATTAGTGATCGTGAGCAGGAGATGCTTGCTGGTCCTGATCTGAATGGAGCGCACGCGACGCCGATTTCGTGCTTCGTCGCCCCGATTGCTTTTTCCTTCCTCACTTCTGATGTTCGTTTCTTCTCCACTGCCAAGCTATCCGCCGTCGCTTGGAGAGACTGCGTCTCGCATCTGCTATCTGTTGTGTATGACTATCTCAGTTCTCCTTGTTGTCTCAGTCGCCTACATGAGGTTGCGGAAGTTGAGCAGATCGCTCTTCACTCGCCGGAACTGATCCAGCAGCGTCGACGCGTCCACGTGCTCATCTAATAAGAAACCACCAAATTCGCAACAAGGTTAGTATAAGCAACTATCACAGAGTCACAAGAACCAAGTCTCATCATCAACAAAGACGCACCTAGTGGGATCGCCTTGAGGTCCGTGATGAAGTCGTCGCAGAGGTCCACGAGGTGCGGGCAGCAGGCCGCAAAGTCCGCGAGTAGGTCCTTGCCGGCACGAGGGGACATCGCGTGTTTCTTCCAGAGCGTCAAGATCGCCAGCATCGACTGTAGCAGATGCAGCGTCCACGCCAAGCTGCCCTGCTCGCGGTAGAGCTGCTCGTAATAGCTGATGAGCACGCGGTGCGGCACGCCTACGTCCAGAAACATCTTGAGCACCCAGTTGAACGTCGTGGCGTCAATGGACGACGCCGACGCAGAGGACGAGGACGACATGGCACCGCCCTGTGCGTACGATGGACGCTGCGTCAGACGAAGGTACCACGACGACACGCGCTCCAACTGTTTCGCGATAAAGCCCACGGGGAACACAAAGCCACCGAGCGCGCCCGAAGCCGCGACTGCCGAGCCCCCTCCGTGCGCGTCGTCGCCACCGAAATACAGCGTCTTGCCCAACCGCAGCACCTTGCACTGCAGCTGACCGATCCAGTGGCCGCTCTCGAACGAGCTCATGCCGCTGAAGTGCGCCGAGAGACCCGCGGACTCGCACTGGTCGGCGCGCCAGGCGTTGAACTCGGCGTTGCTCGACGACGGCGGGATGATACTGAAGACGATCTTGCGCCAGAGCGACGCGATCACGTCCGCCTCCTCCGAGTTGCACGAGTGGATGATGTGCAGGCACTCGGACCACATGTCGTACTTGGCCGCGAACTGGTTGTACAGAGTCGACGCGTCGAAGATCTTGAACGTTAGCACCTTGAGATCATCCTTGCGCTCGCTGAGCTCGTCCTCCACGGCCACGAGCGACGCCGCTGACGCCTCCAGTTCAATCGTGCTCTGCTCCAGCGCCTTGAGCACGCGCACCTGCAACTGCAGCACGTCCAGCACGTCACGCACTTCACGCGCCGCATCAGCCGCTTCGCCCACTTCCTCGAGGCTCTTCAGGCACCCAAGCGCCTTGGAGACGTAGTACTGGCGCTTAACAATGTCCGGGTTCGACTCGAGGGCCACGCCACCGATGCTACTGTCGTCGTCGCTGTTGTCCTCGTGAGCGCGCGACCACCAGACCTTGGCCGCAACAAGGTACTTCTGCTGGTCCATGTACAGCTTGATGAGCAGGTCCTGGTCCTTCTCCTTCAAGAAGTCCTCGATGAACACCGAGCGGATCGACGTGAGCAGGTGCGCGTGGCCGTTCTCGTACAGCCACGTATAGAGCAGCTCGTGGAACTCGCCGTCCTCCGAAGCGAGTGCAAAGTGGAAGATCTCGTCCACGTACTTGCTGCGCGTCTCGTCGTCCAGACTCACCATCTCGTCGATCGACTGTGGGCTCTGGCCCGACGCCTTTGTCTGGTCAGCACCACTGCCACCATTGCTGCCAGCCAGCAGCCGCTGCAGCATCAGCAGGATGCAGCCAAAGCAGTTGCGCTTCCACGTGAACTTGACACCGCTGAGGTCGGACGCCGCGGCGTCGTGGAAGTTCTTGGCGCACGCGAGCGAGAGCTTCACGGCGCCCTCGTAGAAGTTGAGCAGCGCGTAGTCGTCGCAGATACTCTGCAGCACGTCGATGCAGTCTTCCGTGTCCCACATGTGGCACGAGTTGAGGAACTGTGTGAGCGACTCCTTCAGGTACGCCTTGCGCGCGCTCGGCGCGCTCAACTTGGCCATCGCAAGACTCTTGTAGCCCTGGTAGTGCCACAGGTCGGCCACCGAGAAGAACGACGGGCACTGTTCGCGCAGCTGCTTGATCAAGTACTGGTTGTTCTCGTTGCGGCCGCGCATAAGCGCCTTGATCATCGTCTTGGCCGCCGACGTGCCTTCGGGCGTCGAGATGAAGTCGCTGAAGCTCAGGCGCGCCAGGGACTCATCCAGCGACACCTTGTAGTCCGAGGCCACACGCACGAGCGAGATGCCCTCGATGCTGCGTAGCACGAGCTGGTACATGTAGTAAAGCGAGCGCTGCTCAGCCTTGAAGCGCATCTCACGCTGCAGCTGCTCTTCTGTCCTATGCTTCTGGTAGCGGCTTGCGAGCTCTGAGACGCGCGAAATGCCGTCACTATCGCTGAGTCCATCCAGCGCGAGGTTGTTCTCCAGCACCGAGCCGCTGCTGATCGAGACCGCGTACGGGCCGGCGCTCTCCATGAGTTGGCGCAGCTGGAAGAGAATCTCGCGGATCTCGTCGAGCTTCTCGACCGACAGCAGCGTCTCAAAGGTCGTCGTGAGGCCGCCGCTGGACGATTTCGATGATGAGCTGCCTGGAGTACGAGTCACCACGCGCTTGCCGAGCGTCTTTGGGCACCAGAGCGGGCGCAGCAGGCGGCAGACGAACATCACGAGGCCGTCGTGCTGGTACGACATGCCGAATTCCGTCGTGAGCACGATGCGCGTGCTCGCGCTCGTCGACTCGAGCGCCTTGGCGGCCTCCATGGCTGGGTTCTCGGCGCCGCTCACGCTGCCCTGGCCGCACTCAAAGATGCCCTGCATGGCCGCCGTGTAGATGTAGTCGTCGCTCTTGATGCCCGCGCGACGACCGACGAGCGACGCCGCAGTCGTCTCGCTGGTCAGCGGGTCGCTCTGCACGCCACAGGCCAGACCGATGAGCATGCAGCAGACCTGGATCTCTCCGAAACAGCGGATGAACGGCGCGAGCGCGCCCTTGAGCTCGCTGCCGCGCGAGAGCAGCAGGATGCGGTGCAGCTGGTCAATCGGCCGGATTTTCTTGAACACCTGGATGCCCGCGTTCGTGAGGCAGAGGAAGTGGCGCGACGGCTGCGAGTACTGTAGCGCCATCTCGCCCACGATTGCCACGCTGGCGTCGTTCAGCGACGAATTGCCCGAGAAGCCGCTTGACATCTCGTCGAATGAGCGCTTGCCACGCGAAGAAGAAGACGACGAGGCTTCCGAACCATTGCTGTGACTGCTACTGGCGTCAGGTAGGTCGAGCTCCTTGATCTCCACGACCTTGCCAATGCACGAGTCGAGCGAGACGGACTCGCGGATCGTCGGCTTGCGCGACGTCGTCTGCGTCGGGATGGACGTCGTGATCGGGTCGTGCGCGATGCCCACGAGCTGGTCCTGCTGGTCCTTGCGGCCGTCCACGGCGAGAAACACGCCCTTGCGGTGGAACGCCACGTGCACCGACGACGGCGACTTACCTGGCGCGTACCCTGGTTGCATACCTTCCTTGCTGTGGTATGGTGGCGCGTCCGAGAGCGAGATGGCTGGTGGTGGCAGGCGAATGTACACGATCTCGAGGCGACTGGGGCGCTTGGCGCGCGGGATCGCGTTGCCCACCGTGTACGTGCGGCGCGAGTAGACTGAGAGGTAGAAGCGGATGCCGTTGGATGCCACGGCCACGAGGTTCACGAACGCAGACTCCTCGCGCGGCACGACAGCCAGCGACACGATCTGCATGGTGGCCGTCTGGAAGAGACGCTCGTCGGGGCACGACACGCGCGTGCGGCGGTTCTCGCGCGCGTATTTGGCGCCGGCCTCGAGCAGGTTCACGGCCGTCACGACCTTGGTCTCGTCGCCCGCGGCGCCCTGGTCAAAGAGCGTGATGTGGCCGTTCTCATGCAGCGAGTAGAGGATCTGGCGCTCCTCGTCGTTCGCAAACTCGAGGATCTTGCCCGGCGAGCTGGTGAGCCCCATGAGGAACGTCGGCAGGTACGCCGCGTACGTGGACGTGTGTGCGACCTTCTTACACGGCTTGTTGAAGAACGGGATCGCACTGCTGGCCGCGGCCTCAGGGCCGTAGAGGAACTCGTAGACCGAGCCGTCCGAGCCCCCAAAGAAAATGCGCCCCCGGCGCGTCGTCACGATCCGGCGCACGACGCAGTTGTCCGTGCTCACGCTCAGCTTGGTGCGCTGCAGCTTCACGGCGCCGCTCTGTGTGTCGTTATTTTCGTAGAGAACGGCCACGAGCAGCACCTCGACGGTTGTGGCCACCACGAGCACGTGCTGCACCTTGTCCGTGAAAACGCCCGCCACGGGCTTGACGCAGATGCCCACGGCCACGACCGCCTGGTCGAACTCGAACATCGCGAACTTGCCGCGCTGCTTGTAGTTCCATAGAAACAGGCGCGTGTCCACTGAAGTCCATGCGTAGTCGATCGCGTGCAGCAGACCCGAGAGCGTCAGCGCTTTCGTCTCCTCGAGCGAGCTCGCGATCACGCCGGGCAGCGGGATCACGCTGCCTTTCTTCACGACCTGCGGACACCACTGCGTCGCGTACGGCTCGAAGAAGTAGTTCTGCGGTTCAGACTGGTTCGCGAGCTGGTCGTACAGGTCCGGGTACTGTGCGTCCTCGCGCGCGACCTGGTCCACGCGGTTCTTCGCGTCCTGCAGGCCCTTGAGGAGCCGCTGCGCGCGCTGTGGGTCCTCCCCCTCACGCCCTGACGTCGTGGCCATGCTGAGCTATGCGGTCTGTAAGTGTGTGTGTGCGTGTGTGTGTGCGTGTGAACGTAGCGTTCTCTCGTCGTGTGGCGTGGCGTACGTCTGCCCAGCAAGAAGCGGCACGTGAGCGATCGATCTGCTTGCTTGCTTGCCTTCCCTTCCTCCTGCACTTTAGGGTCTAGTCTGTTGTAGTTGCTGCTTGTATGGCCAGTGGGCGTCAAGGGGGGTATGTATTTCAGCCAATAAGAAATCTCAGTAGAGCTGCTGCATTTATTTCAGCCAATCAGAAAGGTCAAGGTCAGGAACTGAGCATTATTTCTGTGAGTCTGCATTTTTCTGTGAAGGAGCACTTTTGAGAGTTGGGGCATTTCTGTAGCTTGCTCATACGACCTTCACTTGATCACGACTCTTTTGCTGCTGTCGCGGCCACCTTAGCCTGCTGCTCCTGCTCCTGGTGCAACTTATGGCGCGCGGCGAACACTTCGCCCATGTTGAGCTCTGAGCCGTCGTTCGCAAGCACGGGGTCCACGAGCGCCTTGCGGAACCACGTGGAGAAGCGCCCGAACGTGTCGTTCTTCTTGCGGATCTCGAGCCCCACGTCGTTCGAGATCTCGAGCTCCGCACCGGCCACGCGCCCGGGTTTTACCTGACGGCGCGGCAACTGGATGTCGTTGGGAAAGTTCTGCGTGCTCGGGTCGTAACCAAAGCCGCGTAATGGCAGCTTCGCCGTCTTGAGGATGTACTGAAACTGCTCCTCCGAGTAATGGCGGAAGGACGCACCGATCTTACCGCTGCGGGGTACGTACGGACCCGAGTTCTCGCCGCTCGTGGCGATCACATCGTCGATGCGCTGCTGCCACTGCGTGCCATCCAGAGTTGGCTTGTCGGTCAAGAACAAAAACACGCGGCGCATGGTCTCGGCGCGGTTCACGAGCAGGTCCTCGTAGCGCACGACGATGATCGGGATGTCTACTTTCGACGTCCAGTAACGATGGAACTTCATCCAGACGTCGATCTCGTTGCGCACGAGACCGTCCCAGCGGTCCGCGAAGCGCGCGTACTGGCTCTCGTGCAGGCTCTTGTTGTGTGTGTTCGTGAGCGTCATGTTGAAGTATGAGTCGATCGCGTCCCATGGGTTGCGCACCACGAGAATTGCCTTCTTGATCGGGAACGGTTTCCAGCCCACGCGCTCGGGGAAGTGCGTCTTCACAAACCAGACCGACTCGTCCACGATGCCCTCGCCCTTCATGCCGTACTGCTGCAGCTCCATACTCAGCGCGCGGTCCGGGCGCGTGTCGCAACCCGTATACACGCCCGTGATCTTCTCCAGTAGGCCGCGCATGAGCGAGTTGCCCGACCGCGGGTAGCTCACGATCGCGATGCGCTCGCCCTCGCGCTCGCCGGGTTCGAGCCAGCGCATCTCGCTCTTCTCCAACGGTGCAGTCGACACGGCTGCAGATGTGGTAGTAGTAGCGTCGGCTTGCTTGGTGGCGTCTTGCGAGCCATCCGCCACGTCAGTAGCCGCAGCAGCAGCGGCGGAGTCTTCGGAGCCACTCATAGCCTTGAGCAGCAAGTTCCTCGCGATGATCACAAACGGGTTCCAGTTCAAGTTCAGCTGGAGGCTGTAGCATTCACAAGAGATACATCAGTGTGTTAGCTACAATAGCACAATGCGAGCTGCGGGTACAGCGCCCATGCATGCGCTTTGAGATGCATCATCCATGGCCAACCAATGGGATGCGCAGCATGTTTGCATGCTCATTTGGATGTACGTACAGGAGATGCGGCACGTAGAGCAGCACGTGTAGGTAGAGACGCAGCAAGTAGAGTCCGCCGTTGAGCACCTCGTCCTTCATTAAACGTCGGACGCACACGCAGAAGCACCTACAGACAGCGCGAGCGAGAGAGAGGAAGACGTCGCAGCTAGGAGCTTCGTTCTCTTTTGCTTTGCGTTTTTTGTGGCTGCGAGTTTTGCTGAGCAAACCACCGTGTTTTGTAAAACGCGTTGCTTCTTCTCTTCAAGTTTGCTTTTAGGGTATTCGCAAAGAAATGCGGGACTGCTGTGTGTTTAGCAGCTAGTCTATGAAAGAACTATGGCTTTGTCTGCGCGTAGAATCCGGTTGCACCAAAGCAAACAGGACACGCCGAAGGTGTTGTCGTTCCTCGGGGTGCTGACGCTGGCCGAGGGAGTCACTCTCCATGCTAAGAGCCATTTCACCTGCTGCTGCTTTTGAAGCTCGACATGGGCCGAACCAAAGTTGATGTTGCTCCAAGAGAGGGTAGTGCTGGGAAACAAGTCACAGATAGCCTAGCCACTCGACAAGCACGGTCAGTCAGTCAGCCGGCCTTCGCCCGAATGCCGAACGCCCTGGACTCGCCAACACCGGTCACGCACGCCCGCACGTCACAGCGCGGCTCAGCCCACCAAGCCGGCTGACAACTGGCCGTAAGCAGCAAAAGCAGATTGTTAGCTCCATTGCCCCGCCTACTTTCTCTCAAAGAGGACCTCTGGTCGATCTCAGCGACTACGAATCATCCGAGCCGAAGCTTTGCTTAGCATCAGCTGAAAAGTGAAGCCGATGAGATTGTGCGGACCTCTCGAAGTGCAGTTGCTGTGTAGCACACAGGAGTCGCTCGATGACAACTGTACACCAGTTTCGCGTCGCTTACTTGTTTATTCCCAGAGCTTCCGTGTACCAACGTAAACCTCCATGAGCACGGCGTCCATGCACTCCACCTGAATCAGTACCACCTCACATTAGCACATTAACATGAGGTAATAGCGGAGGTGACTCTGAAGCGCCTAATAATAAGCATTTGAGTCAGCTCAACGTCTCGCCTGTAACGAACCCTGAGGTGGCATTTCAAGGCACAGTTCATGAGACTGTACAAACAAGACCTAGGCCACTCGTACCCAGATAGCCGCATCGGTTTTTTGTTCTCTCACTTCTTTTCCTCATCCTCACTCGCTCGTTGTTTATTTCAGATCTCCACTGCACCAGCGTAAGCGTTCATTCGGACTCACTCGCATTTGAAGACTCGACAGACAGCAAGACTGACGGACTACGAGCCGCCTGTGTTCTGCCCGCTACTAACGCCACACGAATAGAGTCTCCAACGTTCGAGCGAAGCCTCACTACTGAGTGAGAAGCCTGATGTTAGAGCCACAGCTCGCACGAATGCACCTGGGGCGGTGGATCGCTAGCGCCCTTGTGCTCTGGATGACCACTGCTATCACGATATCTTCGACGGTAGGCAACACTGGCGCTTACTTAGCAAGACTCGCAAGCCGAGGTCTCCATGCTTCAGCAGCGAACTTGCTAATGATTCCCCCTTGTTCTGCTGTCTATTTTCTCCTAGGCCGCGTTCGCGCCCAACCACTTCCTGGGCACATGTCTCGACGAAGCCTGGGTCGCCAGCATGGAAGCCTCGCTGGGTGTCTCGCGCCACGACCGCGACGCACTCGGCCGCCTCGTTCACCCGTTTCTCCAGCCAGCGCTCGCTCATCCCCGTTTCAAAGTAAGCCTAATGTACTGTGGATATGCTAGTAAATTTTGCTCACATCCTGAGTACGTGTAGGTGGAAGACCCGCGCACACAGAACCCCAACGTCTACGCGGACGAGTGTATCCCGAAAGGTGCCACGATCTACGGGGTCGGTGCCCAAGTGGACTCCACCAGCGGTAAGGTGGTCGACAAAGGCACCATCAAGGACTCGGTCGTCGTTGAACTCAGTGGCTGGAACACGCACACGATCAACAGTCTCGTCTTCTCGATCCTCGCCACGGAAGCCGTACGTACTTGACCAAATTCTGAGACCACTCACTTACCTCAGCCAGTCTAAATCTCACAACTAATGTTATGCAACCTCTACCTTGACAGTACGGCTACCGCGTGTCGTTCTATGCGATCGGGTCGTCGAACCAGGCGACCGAGCGCATGTCCTCGGCGCGCTCGGGCAAATGCACGCCCACGCACCTCAACTTCGAGGTCTGGACGCTCGCGGCCCGCGAGAAGCTCCTCGCCGTGTACGCGAACGAGTCATACGTGGCCGGTCCCATGGGGTACCTGGGCTACTCGGGAATCTACACCACCGTGGACTTTGTTGCCAAGGGCGCCGTCACGAACGCCTCAGCAGTCTACTCACCGGCGTTCTATGCGGACTTCTGGAAGGACTACCAGTCCAATGACGCGCTCATCGACGCGCTCGGGTATGACAAGCTCACGAGCAACGCTGCGTACTACCCGATCAAGGCCGGAGGGTGTGCGGACAACAGCTTTGGCTGTCTGAACCAGTGCTCACGCTCGCTCGCGTGTACACAACGCGAGGCTCAAGGCAAGAAATGCCTCGTGGTCATGATGATGTACGACTCGTACGATCCGGGTTTTGTCCAGGCTGCGGTCTCGAACCTAGGCATCCCGGCGTACTTTTGCTTCATCGGTTACGGGGGCGTCGAAAGGTACGCACTCGCGGCCCAGCAGTCCGGCATGCCCGTGCTCTTCTACCACTACATGCCCGACCTCTTCCTGTTGCGCTACGCGGCGCTCTTTGCGCGCGTCTTCCTGCCATATCCGTCCCCTGAGCGGGTCGTGACGGCCACGGGCACATTTGGTGAGAACGGCTACGGCCAGAAGACCGACAACCCAGTGGACGTTGACCTCCCGCCGACCAAGATCACTAAGTATGCAGCCTCGGTGCTCCAGAATAGCGACCTCCTCCAGCAACTCGTGGCCAAGTATACCATCTCGGATCTCAACATCAACGACCTCATCCGGCTGTACTTTGACACCTCCAAGGACCCGAGTGAGCCCGACCCGGAGTTCCGAGCCGCGTGTACTTGGCTCAAAACCCACTACGACATTTGGAAGCTCTGGCTCAACCGCTTGCCGCTCTGCACGCTGGCCACGCACATGGAGTACAACGTCAGCGGCTGTGATACAAATGGGACGAAGACCCGCTCGATCGCGTTCAGGTGGATGACGCCGCATCCGGATAACGCCTCGCAGCCATTCGTTTGTGATGGCGGTGTCGCCCAGTTGCCCGCGCCAATCATCACGAGTCGCTCGTGCGCCTGGATTTTCGAAGACGAGCGCCGCTGGATCGACTGGATCGACACGAAGCCCACGTGCGACGCCTCATTTTACAGCTACAGCATCTCAGCCTGCGACTCGAGTGCCAAGCGCACGGTCACGTTCACTTGGCTCATCCCCGACCCAAAGGACGCGGCCAAGTCTGCCGAGTGTCGAGACGGTGTTACGCTACCAGCGTCTGTCTTGATCGACTGCGAGTACATGCCCACGAGCTCCCCTGGGTTCCTCGCGATCTTGATCATCGCGGTCATTATCGGAATCCTCCACGTCGTGGCTATGGCGTTTGTGTACATGCACCGCGCGACGCCCATCATCAAGCGGTCGCAGTACGAGCTCCTGGAGCTCATGACCTTTGGCGGTCTGCTCGTGTGCGTCGCTGCGGTCGTGTACGCCGGGAAGCCGTCGCACGCACTCTGCGCACTGAGGCCCGTGGCAATCTCCTCAGGCTTTACGACGATCTTCAGCGCGCTCTTCGTCAAGTCCCTGCGCGTCTACCGCGTGTTCATGAAGAGCGCCATGAAGCGCGTCAAGGTCTCGCTACTCATGATGCTCAAGTTCTTCTTTCTCTTCTTCGCGGTCGACGTCGCGATCATCACGGCCTGGTTCGCCTTCGACTTCCCCGCACCAAAGGTTACGATCACCCAGGCGCGCGAGTTCCAGGGCGAGATCGACCAGGTGCACTGCGAGTCCTCGAGTTTCATCTTCAGCGCGCTGCTCATCTTCTGGAAGGCGCTGTTGCTCTTCATGGGACTCTACATCTCCTTCCTCGTGCGTAATGTGTCCAGCGACTTCCAGGAGTCTATGTGGATCTTCGCCGCGGCCGTCGTCGTACTCATGGGCAGCCTAGTCATCATGCCGCTTGCCTACTTGGTGGACATGGCGGCAGCGCCCTTCTACATCTTCCTGTCGGCTACGCTGTTGCTTTGCACGGTGCTCGTGATGGCATTCATGCTCGGCCCCAAGATGTTCCGTCTCAACGAGGTCATGTCCAAGCGTTCGGGCTCGACCTCCACTGCCAGCGGTGTCCAAGCTTCGGAAAGGTACGCGTCGATGAAACGAGGCTCTGCAGTGTCTGGCACCGGGACCGGGACCGGGAGTGACGTGGAGTCGTCCACGACGACCGGGACGGTTGCAGTGCGACAGAAATTTGCAAGCGCGGTTGTGAACCCCGTACAGAACTAAGCGAGGCAGGCGATCGAGCCAAAGGCCCAACATAGCCACGCTTGGGAAAAAAAGGAGGGCACAAGTACATACATCTGCACAATGCATAGACCGCTATCATCGCTTCATAATAGCATCGGATAGCGCTCCAGGGGTTTGTAAGATCACAATGGTTTAGCGACTCATGGATTTCATTTACGCCTCATCATTGAAGAGCTCACTCTTGGGAGGGAAGAAAGTTGGCTACATTCTTGTATACAGTACGATCTCTTCGATTTAATTTTGGATTTGAGGAGCAATTTTGAGATCCAAACGATTGCTGGATAATCATCGTTGAGTCAGGTTGGCTGGACTCATCGACACACGAACGGAGCTGTTGGAAGGTCGCCAAGGTTGGAGTTGTTGGCAGTTCACGAGTGGTTCCACTTCGGGAGCTCGCGACAAGTGTTCTGTTGTCACGTGGCGCGTGAACTTTCCTTCTTTTGCCGATCTTCTGCACAAATGACGACGCGAATGACGCATTCTCTATTCTTGTTATGCTATAAACACCAGCGTGCCTACCGGTACAGTACGCAGTTTCTCGTTGGAGGGATCCTGTCCAGAGCGAGGGCTCGGCTTCTGTGGATCCGTGCTTCGCATTCTCGCACTTCATTGAGGCAGCTCTATACAGGAAGCACTGCGTCTATCTACGCAGGGTGTTCAGCAACTAGTTCGCATCGCCGAAGGAGGTGTTCACGCGTCGCTTTCCCTCCACACATTCGAGTACCTGTCCGTTGCACAATCAAGTCGGTTCAAGTTCAGAACGCTGTGTTTGTCAGCCTCTGTGATGTATCATGCACCTCCTTGCTTTCCAATAAAGTGTGATTTATATGATATGGGATATGATAGATATCCTTTTTATTTAGCATTTAGCAGTTTTAAGAGCGCTTGCGTAGATTCAAGAGGTTGGCTCATTTGCTGGGCAATCGCCAGGGATGAACTTGAGTCCAGAAAAGTTGGCGTCACCTCCGGTCGCCGCGTCGTCGCCTTTGTCTCTTCACGTGTCACCGGCGGTGGGTTCGCTCGCGCACCGCCGACTTCGACATGGAAAAACACAGGCAGACAGAACGGCCGCTGGCCAATAGACGCCCGCGCTTTGGCTTTGGCGCGATTACAATTTACTCACACGGCCACCACGTGGTTTGGCGGAAGCACCATCTGCTGCGTATGGGCTCAACAACTCGGCACTCGCTCACTCGTCTTTACTGGCTGAGGCCTGGCAACAGAGACAGCATTTTCCTTATACTCTACGGCGTGCGGCTTATTCATTCACACCCTGTGTGCGCGTCTACGCATCACACCACCAATTAGATTTGGTAGACCAGTTGGCACACGAGCTTGATAGAGCAACGACTGACCACGTCCAGGATGAAGGCGACGTTCGTGCACTCTGTGTGGCTCGCGGTGGTATGCGCTAGTGCAATCACAGCGCCGACAGGAAGCGCTGCGCTGACGCTGCCAGCCGCGACACACGCCTACAGCGACGACGCCGGATTCCCAAACGCGCGTAGCTTGGCCGAAGAGCCACAGACTCGGGATGACTCTATATACGACAGTACAGGTGTGATGGAGACGCGCGGGCTGTCGTTATCGTCACGCACAAGGCACGAAGAGAGAGCGCTGGAAGAATCGAATGGTGCGGTGAGAAGTGGCAGCTTTTCGACTGACGCGTCGAATGAT
Source organism: Globisporangium cederbergense (assembly GCA_023334245.1). Classification (NCBI taxonomy): domain Eukaryota; phylum Oomycota; class Peronosporomycetes; order Pythiales; family Pythiaceae; genus Globisporangium; species Globisporangium cederbergense. Next base: position 48,825 of record JAASGO010000038.1, read on the forward strand.
CCTCAGCCGCAAACAAGCCCAGCAGTGGCAGCGCAATCACCGTCGCCGTCGTCCGTTCCAGCTCCGAATACCTCCAGCCCTCCTAATGAGGTCGAAGTGACCCCGACGCCAACAACAGCAATCCCAGTGCCGAGCTCGACCGTCCCAGCTCCAGTCTCGACACTTCCGACTCCGCCACCCACGCCAGAGCCGACTCCAGCACCAGTGACTCCGACTCCAGCTCCAGAGCTGTCTCCAGCTCCAGAGACTCCAACTCCAGCCCCAAAGCCGCTAACACCTGAGCCAACTCCGCATCCTTTAACACCTTCTCCTTCGCCCGAGTCGCTGACACCGGACCCGACTGAGATTCGCACGCCAACACCATCCCCAAGCTCCACGCCAACTCAGGACGACACTGATAAAGATACACCTGCACCGCGAACGACCACACCAGCGCCAACACCAAAGCCCAACCTCATTTTTGACATCAAGAGCGCCGATGAAGACAAGCCCGCCAAGAAGTACGCGCGTAACAGTGATAAGGCTACAGCTAGTGGATCCATAGATACCAGTGGTGCTGGTGCTGCTACTGCTGATCAAGAAGACCGATCGAGCGGCGACGGCAGCGAAGACGAAACCTCGGCGACCACGAAGCAGGAGAAGGTTATCGGTGGCAAGACGAGAGACAACCCGGTGAACGCAGTCGCGATGTCGCAGAGCCTCGTCGAGTTTCACAGCGTCGTCCGGTACGCGACGTGCACGTTTGCGGGCATCTCTGTGGTACTGCTGCTCTTCTTCCACTACGCCTCGCTCGACCCGCAGGTTGACTGGTCCAGCGCGCTGCTCTGGTCGCCCAACACGTGGGAGTTCGTGCTGTACCTCGGCTACTTGCAACAAATGGGCTCACTCTCACAGCTCAATCTGCTGAACACGCCATACTTTCTGTGGGACTTCACGGACTCCTTCTCCTGGTCGCTGTTCCTCATCAATCGCAGTGGCACTGCTGCTGCAGCGAGCTCCCGGCGTCTTGACGCCGTTGTCGTGACTGGCGTGGTGGCATACGGCGACCGCATCGGGATCGAAGAGACGAGTCTGCTGTTCATCTGCTCGTTGGCGTTCCTACTTGTGTTCGGCATCCTCTTCGCTGTGTACGTCGCGCTCGTGCTGTTCGCGAAGCGCAAGGCCGAGGACAAATTCGACGCCATCGTGGACAACTACTCGGTCATCGGTCCGTCGGGCGCGCGGGACGCCGTCTTTGGACTGCGTCTCGTGTCGCTGCGCTTTCTGGGACTCTGCATGCTCATCTGGTTGTTTGCGCTGTACCCGCTGAGCTTGTTTGCGTCGTTCGAGATTTCGATGCAGATTGACTCGGCGTCAACGTCTATCGGTTCATTGATCTTGGCGATCGTCGTGCTCGGGGTCGTCTGCTTCGGTGTGCTGTTCCTAAGCGCGAGAGAGCTCTACAACAAGAGCGAAGGCGAACTCGCGGATGTGAAGAACCTGGCGCTCTGGGGATCGCTCTACGCTGCGTATACATACCGCCGTCGCCTCTTCTTCCTCGTTGTGGCGTTCGCGCAGATCGGCAGTGGGGTGTTCATTGGAGCGATGACGAATGTGGGATCACCGACTGTGCTGCTCGTGCTGGTGCTCGTGCTGCAGATCGCGTACCTCGGCGCAGTGTTCTTCCAGGCAGGCTTCATCAGCTTGTCCGTCGGGCTTTTCACGTTCGCGCTCTCGTTCGTCAAGATTGTCAACTACGCGCTGGCGTTCGCGTTCCTCGAGGCCACGAACGAGTCCAGCGGCGTGCGCACGCGCGTTGCGACGGCGTTCATCTTCATCAACTCGATCGTGCTCATTGCCTGGTTCGTGCGCCACGCCATCATGTTCGTGCAAACATTGCACGCCCTCGCACGGCGCGACCCGGACGCTCAAGCACATGGAGGGAGTGATCGACCCCACCGCCAGCAGCACCAGTCGCAGTACCGCCACGACGAAGACGAGGACGATGACGAGCTGCTGCCCGAGATGGTGGAGTTCCAAACGCCCATGGAGAGAGACAACGCCGCTGGTAGCAACAATAGCAACGGGAGTATCATATTAGAGGCGAAGACGTCCAACCTCTCGGACTCGCAGCTCTCGTCGCGCGGCTCGAACGTGTACGTGACCATGGTCGTGTCTCCGGCGCGCGAGCGAGACCCGTCGCGGCACTCGGACGGCGATAGTAGCAGCTGCAGTGAGACGCCGCCGCGAGGGACGGTCAAGATCGTTCTATAGAGAAAAAGCGTTGGTGGTGGTCGATGTGAAGAGACGTATTGTGTAGTGTAGTGTTAGTGCCGTGTAGCGTCGCGTGTCGAAGGCGCAACGAGCCGAGAACAATGAGCTGTGGTTCCTTCCGTGTGTTCGTGTCACCGCTATCATTACTATTCAAAGCAGCAGAGAACGTGCCACTTCAACCTCGACAGCGATTCGTTCCGCTGTTGGCATTTTCGGACTCAAACCTTCCACAAGTGACTCCAAACACAGACGGATTTTGATACACTGTGTTTTACTATGCGTCAAATGTGGAAATACCGTCTGTCCCGTTTCTTTTCTTCTTTTCCTTTTTGGAAGCGCCGCATTCTTTACGTTCCGACCCAGACAGACCGTCGTCGTCGTCGTCGCCAAGAGACCGGGAAGGAAGGATGCCGCCCATGCGCTGGACACCGCTGGCCGTGCAGGGTGCGACGCCGACCATCAAGAACCACAGCGCCACGGTCATCTCGCGCCACGAGATCCTCGTCTTTGGCGGCTACGACGGCCGCCGCAATCACAACGAGCTCTACGTCTTCGACTGCCGCTCGTACACGTGGCGCGAGCTCTTCACGTCGCGCGACGTGCGCGGCACGCCCCCCGCCGGTCGGAACGGTCACACAGCAACGCTTGCGGATGGCAACAAGGTGTTCATCATTGGTGGATGGCTCGGCAGCGGTCCGCTCGCTGCGGACGACCTGCATGTGCTCGACATTGAACGATGGCAATGGAGCCAGCCGAGCGTGAAAGGAGTCGGACCTGGACCATGCAACATGCACACTGCCGACTACTTGCCGCATCTGAGAAGCATCCTGCTGTTCCGAGGCGGTGACGGGCGCGAGTACCTGAACGATCTGCACGCGCTGGACATCGATCTCATGGAGTGGCGCAAGATCCACGCGACAGGAGAAGTGCCCGCGCCAAGAGCGAACCACAGCTCGGCGGTTGTCGGCACGCAGGTGCTCGTGTTTGGCGGATGGGACGGCCAGAAGCGACTGAATGACATCCACATTCTGGATACTGATACGTTTACGTGGTCACGGGCAGACGTGAAATCGCCTCTGCCACACCCGCGCGCGGGGATGACGTTCTCATGCCACAAAGACCGGATCTTTCTTTTCGGTGGCTCGGGTCCATCTGCAAAGTGCTACAACGATCTACATATTTACGAACCCTACGAGCAGGTGTGGATGGAGACACTACAGCTGCCCGCAGACAACGATCGCAGTCCGAATGGAGCTGACGACGAGGACATCGGCGGAGTGACGCTCACGCCACAGCAGCTCGTCGATTACGGGATGTACGGGGACGGCGATGCGAACCCAAATGACAACCCGCACCATGATCAGATCGTGATCTTTGGCAATGGGCCAGGACGACGCGCCGGTCACTCGTGCTCCGTTGTAGACCGCAAGCTGTTTGTGTTTGGCGGCTCCTACGGCAGCGAGTATCTGAACGACTTCTACGTGCTCGACACGGACCCGCCGCCACGTGCCGCGATCTCGTACGCCTCGTCCACGCAGACGCTGCAGCAGTCGCTCAAGTACTTTATGAACTCGGAAGAGTTCTCCGATATCTCTTTTGTAAGTGCCATTGTCTGTGGGTGTTGCGTATATCTGGTGATTTTGCATCTGACGGTATGTGTGTCCTTATTTTGTGTGAAACAGCTTGTCGAAGGGCGAGTCGTCTACGCGCACAAAGTGATCCTGTCGCTGCTGAGCGAGCGCTTCCGAGGGATGTTCACAGCAGGATTCCGGGAGTCCAGTCAAAAGGAAATCGCGTTGCCAGACATTCGATACGTCGTGTTCCTGAAGATGATCGAGTATCTGTACACGGGTCACGCAGTCGAAGGTGTGACACACCGCAGCACTTCGCCGGCTTCCTACAGCCGTCGAGAGCGACTGAAATCTCAACACGCGAAGACAAATGAGCAGCAGCAACACGGACGGTGGTCGTCATTCCATCCTAGCAACGCGCGTGACGTTCGAGCCGCGCGGTCGTACCTCGCGTACGTAGACGACGAGGAAGAAGAATGCGTTGATGAGGAGGATGACGAAGATATGGATGATGAGGAGGAAGACGATGAGGATTTCATTGGCTCAACGGGCGACTTGGACACGACACTGGATTTGCTTGTGCTCGCGGATCAGTTCATGCTTGACCACTTGAAGCAAATCTGTGAGCGCGCACTACAGTACTCAGTCACGGACGAGACGGTCGACTACATCTTGGATGCAGCGGATCGAAGCAACGCGCTGCAGCTCAAGGCGATCTGCATGCACTATCTGCGGAATCAAGACGGCGCGTCACGGTACGCGTACCACACTGGATACGAGCAGCAGCACGAGCAGGACCCAGATGCGTACCCGGACCAGCGTCGCCATAGTATCGAGTAGCTTTTTTCTGTGCTCACACAGCAAATCCAATTCCTTTGATGAACCCACTGATGAATGGGTGCTTCTCCGTTGTCTCACAGGGTGCCGGGAGAATGAACGTATGTGGCCATGGAGCTCTTCGCCCAACGCGTGAGCTGTGAAGCCACTGAAGATTGAGAAGGAGTTGTACCCACAGGGCGTCGTAACTGTGAAAAGGCAGCGAGTGGGTTTTGTGGCATGCACGCGACAGAGAATCAACTCAACGGCTCACTTCGCCTCATTCGCCAGTTCGCAGTTCGGTTGTCACTGCACATCCTGTCAACTGGCTCAGGGTTGACCTGACTGACAACTTCAAGTTGGACAAGTTTTGGGAATGTTGGTAAGTAGGTGATATTACAGTCATTCTGAGCGTTTCCCTGGAGGAGTGCCACATTGTACAATAGCTACTGGCAATCAAGTCATATGAGCGAGCGAGCAATTGCAAACGAGAGGGGACCTGCCAATTGGGTGAACGGGAGTGGCTGCAAGTGAGAACGACCACTTTCACCGTGCAGGACACCACAATCGGCATTTGTCAATTTGACAGCAAACGTACACCACCACCACTAACTAACACACAACAACCTTAACCAGGGGTCCCCATGGCGTCCCCGGTCATCGAAGACCCAGTCCAAACCACGAGCGCCTCAACGCGTCTCGCACTAAACCAGAATTTTGAAAAGCAATTCACGTTCGATGGAGAAGCGCTCACCGCGGCGAGTTGCTCATCCTGTCGTCTCCTGGGTTCACGCACGTGAGCTACAATCAGAGCGCGCACGAGAACATGATATGCGTTCCGGGCGACTCGGAGGAGATCGTTGGCGCAGTGCACGCGACCCCCGCTGGCTCTCGCGGTTGGGAGATCCGAGCCGACGAGCGCTTCGACAAGGGCCACTTACTCACAGAGGTACTACTCGCCCGACCGTCTCGCTTGAAGCACGCAGCATGCAGCGGACTCGCCGTAGTCGTGCTCGATAAGAATGTCGTGGTGAAGAGAGCGACTCGGACCGCAAAATCAGCCTCACTGGTAACGGTGAGCTGTACCTTTCGGACGACCACCTGAGCCTCCGGTCCTTCGACTTCTCGTCATCTGACAAGGGCGAAGTGCAGGTTGCGATCCCAAGCTTGATGATCGTGAAGAATGCGAGCATCCACGCGATGGACGCGTCTCGCATCCAGATCTTCACGGGTAAGTTCGTAGTCAAGAATATCGAGCTCTCGATCACGGGTAGTGGTGACTTTCAAGTGGCGACTCCAATCATGGGCCGCACCAACACAACATCCAGCTTGGTTGCCAAGGAAAAACTCAGCGTTTCTGTCACTGGAGCAGGTGACGTCCGCATCTCGGCTCGCAATGTTTTCTCGGTAGGCAGCGTAAAGATCACAGTTGCGGACTTTGATGACATCACCGTCGTCTCGCGCAGCGGCTCGAGCGACTCGCAGGTCATTTCGACCGTGGGCCATGGCGAAGTGGATCTGGGCGACGTCACCTCTAATGTGAACATTGCCGGCGCGATCCGAGCGAGCGTCGTTGGCTCCGGTGGCGTCCGTTACATTGGCGAAGCGCCCAGCATCGAAGGCAGCGCTGCGAAGGTGAAGAGCTCTACGCGCGACCCTGCGAACCCGCACTCGGGCGAGGTGGTGAAGAAGAAAAAACCGCTCCACGTCCTCACGTTCTCCGAGATTGGCGTCAAGAGGAAAGGCGACCACGTCTACAAGATCAAGACCCACAGCTTCGCCAAACTAAAGGACAAGGCCGGGCGCTTCTTTGGTTTTGGTGGCGTTGACTCGGCTGCTGCTATCCCGGCTAGGCCGTAAGCTCCTCGCTCCTTTTTCTGATTACCTCCCCGGCGACCCACACGTGTACTTGCAGCCATGAACAGCATCGTTCCCCCTTCCCCCTGGCCTTACTTTTCGATAGCACCAAATGAATATGAACGAAATGAGAATGGAGATGGAAAGGTGTACTTGCTGTGTTTCTTTTTGTCTATCTGTCTATCTGTGTTTCTTTTTGTCTGTCTGTCTGTCTGTGTATGAGAGCGTCTATCGGAGCTCGAGCCGTCCATCGATCTGCCATGTAGCATTTCGACCAGGTGTGAGAGCCGAAGTCCACTGGCGTCACGGCCGTCGTGTATCGAGCTCAGGCCCCGAACGCCGTGGGGGGTATTGAGCTTCAGGAGGGTGACGTTGAGATGGCGAAAGCCGATGCCCCTATTGCGTTGACTTGGTCCGCTCGCGGTCTGCTCCAATCCGCTCACGGTCCTGTTGATGATGGGCTCACTCGCTCGGAAAGTGGGTGCACAAATACTGGCACACTGCACAATCATTCTCATCAAGAATGTATATAAATTTTTCACCATTCCGGGTCAGTCTACCAGACTCTGCAGCGGAGAGGTCGACGAGTCCACATCACCACGTTTGAAATTGGCTGCAGCTCTCTCGAGGGCCTCATTTCAAAATCCGCTGCGAGCTTCACACACGCACTCGCCGAGAAGCAAGCACCACCAGTGCTCCGCCGCCACGGAATGTTCCACTTTGCGCGCCGCGCCTCCCCCACCACGTATCGTACCGCTGCAGTCTTTGGCATGGCGTTCGGAATCCGCGAGAGCGCTCCGTACGAAACCCCGAGCGAGCTCAAGATCGCACCAAACCAGCACGTAGAGAAGCAGTTCCGCCTTGACAGCGACGCCGCTTCGACCGCGAAGGTCCGCGAGCTTGTGCTCTCCACGCCTGGCTACACGCGCGTGACGTACAACGCTCTCGGCCGCGAGAACGTCATCCGCGTCTCGTCCGACTCGGAAGAGATCCTGGATGCGATCGAAGTGATCGGCCGCGGATCTCACGGCTTGGAGGTGCGCACGCGATCACCCATTGGCAGTAAGGGCCATTTGCTCACGGAGATCTTCTTGGCGCAGCCTGCTGAGGTGCATGACGTTGTAAGCACCGGCAGCGGCGTCATCGTGCTCGAAGAAGGTGTGCTCGTTAACAACCGCCCAGACGCGGACCTCAAGATCTCGCACACTGGACGTGGGAGGCTGTACGCACTGAATGCCGACTCGGTGCTGCGGTCACTGAACCTGTCGCTCAGTGGCAGTGGCGACCTCCACTTGAACGTGCCTACCATCAAGGTTGCAGAGAGCGCCGAGCTCTCGCTTGCCTCGTCGGGAACGCTTAAAGTGTTTACAACGAACGTTCAAGCTGCGGACATGACTCTTGCCGTCGCCGGGAGTGGCAACATCCAGCTCACCTCACAGACGCTCGCTGTGAAAGACAAGCTCAGTGCGTCGATAGCGGGATCTGGTGGTGCACGAGTGTACAGCTCGAGCCTCAACGCACCGAAGATCAAGCTCTCGATCGCTGGCTCTGGCGATATCCGCGTCGCAGCACAGGACCAACTCGTGGCCAAGAAGATGAGCAGCTCCATCATGGGCTCCGGCGACATCTCGATCGCCTCGCGGCTTGCGCAGTGCGACTCGCACAACATCTCGATCGCCGGCTCGGGAGACGTCGATGCCGGCAGCATCCTTGTCAAGGCAACCAAGGCTTCGATTATGGGCAGCGGTGACTCAGTCGTTCAGGTCTCAGACGAGCTCAAGTACAGCAAGATGGGTTCGGGTAGCATCACACACGTCGGCAATGCGCCTCGCAGCGTCTCGGGTAGCGGTGGCAAGGGCATCAAGCAGGCTCATCACTACGACTTGCACGCGCTGATCGACAAGGTCACATGGGAGGCGCCGTCAGCGATCCCCACCAAGGAAGAGGCGTTCAACCACATCACCGTGTGCCGCAACTCGATCTACGAGTATCGCATCGAGATCCGCAGCTGGAGCGAGCTCTTCACGAAAGCGCAGGAGTTCTTTGGGTTTGGTCGTGGTCCAACGCCACCGCCAGCACCACCCGCGCCGGTTGCTGCTACTGCTCTTCCTGTGCAAACTACCCAGGCTCAGGCTGCTGGATACAAGCACCACAATGGAGAAAGTGACGATCTGCGAGGTAGTTTGGCGTCGAAAGGCAAGCCAGCGCTCTAGCGTGGTGATGAGAGGACGTCTGATGGCGTTATGCTGCTTTTGATTTATCAACGAACTGTGTGTGTTGAATGGAATGGACTGCGTGTATGTGTGTTGTCGCCTTGAGGCGGACAATAATGCTGAATGTATGTACACGCGGAAGCTAAGGTGTGAGGTGGGTGGACACTTCTGTGGACAGATCACTCCCGCAACAATTTGCAGCTTTCCGGCCATTCGCTGTTACGAATCGGATGACCGGGAGGCACACGCGCTCGAACGCACGCACTCAAGGAAACCCAACGAACGTACCTCTCACACACCTCTCGACGCCTCGCCATGTGCTTTCACCTTCGCCCCCTCCTCCCCCGACCTTTACAGACCCAGAGGGTATGTGCGCTCTCTTCCAATGACAGACCTCTCTCTCTCCCAAAAAGGGCGCCATCGTCACACATGGCGGAAAACCAAGAGCCACTGGACTCAACCAGTCAGTCGTCACTCACAAGTACTGACAGGCGGCATCATTCACATCTTCAACACCAGGTTAACCCGAGAGGTTGTCATGGAACTGGCGAACGAGGTCCACCCATTCTATCAGTGGTGCTCTGTGTTGGTGAGTGACACACTTTCAAAATTAATCACTTGTGTGTGTATGGTTACGCGGGTCTTGTTTGTTTTTGCTTCCGCCACCACCACTTCTCGGATCCAAGGGTGGCACGCCAGAGTCTGTGAACTGAGTGAATAATCGGCGCCGTACAGGTCTTCCTATGCTCTGAGGGAAAGCGCACACTTCCGGTTTCGTTTGTGATCTTTCTAGCGATCACATCGAAAAAGCGACATACACTTGCACGCACACACACGCACACACACGCACACACACGCACACATGCGCACACACATACACACACAAACAGCAACTTGTGGCCTCAACAACCGCAGGTCCAAGCAAGCAAGCGGCTTGCGTCTGCAAGTCGTTCTTCCGAGTTGTCTGCTCACTGAAATCACCCTGATCGCACACTCGTGCAATATTGCGATGGCTACATTTCCACATTCACTTCGTGACTGCTGGGTGAACGTGGCATGAAGATTGAGAATTGAGCTTGCGCTGCTGCTTCTTAGAACGTCTGGCGTTTGCAACGCGCGCATGAACTGCTGGCTGGAAGCGATGCAGCGTTTGAGCTGGGCATTGGGCATTGAACAGCAAGCAGCAACATCCCTTCGTTCTCCAGGCTTTGCTGGGATGAATTTTAGGAATCGCTCAGTGACGAAATGTCACCTCTTTGCCAGTGCATAGCACATCTGGCGCATTTTGGAAGCAATTTCGAGGGGGTATGCGCATAGACAGTTTACTGCTGCTTGTGCAGCTGCAAATTCACCCACAAGTCGCAGCACAAATAAACTCTCGCAGGATCAAGTCAGTTCCAGCGCACATAACCGGGGGGAGCGGCCAGCCGTCCACATATTATTCACCCAACCAAAGCCTCCATTTTGTATCGCATGAACCCTTTCTTGACAGCACAACAACTGGCTCCCTCCCTCCCCATCCGCGTCCTCTCTTCCCCTTTTTTCCGTCTTTTCCTATGTGACTTTCGAGCCAAAAGCACAACAAGTCGGCAAAACGGGATTGCCAGATCGCCGCCGACCTTTTTTAGCACCTGGTCCGCCTTTACGCGCGCTGCTCGCACTTGGCAACTTGACTGGCTGGTTGTATCGCCGTTTTCTCTCCTTCTGGGCCTTCGCCTCTGCCTTTGCGGACACCCTCCCTTTCTTCCCGCAGAAGCGCGCGCTTGTGTCCCAGTCGCCCGCCCGCTTCATCTGGCGTGTCGTATCGCACTGCAGAAACAAACAAACAAAACGCTCGACGGGAAGACGGCTCTCTCTCCCCATCGACGTACCTTACGCGCCCCAAAGAGACCAGAGACGACCAAGAGCATGGTGCGCGTGCACACGCTGCTGCGCGTCGCCTGCGTGGCGATCGCAGTCGCAGCCAGCGCCACCAAGGTCCACGCGCAGGAGGCCGGCGTCGACGAGAACGCCGTGCTGATCGAAGAGGAACTGCCCGAGGCGCGCCAGCTGCAGGTGGATCTCTCGTTCAGCGACGGCTCCAACTCGATTGGCGTAACCGTTGCGCCACCACCGGACATCGACACCCCTGCACCAACAACGGCGACGCCTGAACCCACGACGGCAACTCCGGTACCTACAACGGCGACTCCGGTGCCTACGACGGCAACGCCAGTGCCCACAACTGCTGAGCCAACGACGACTCCAGTGCCTACCACGGTGGAGCCGACGCCTGAGCCGGCCACGATCGAGCCAACGCAGACGCCTGTTCCAACGACGGCGAAGCCGACGACAACACCGACGCCTACCACGGCGAAGCCGACGACAACACCGACGCCTACCACGGCCGAGCCGACGGATGCGCCAACTGAGGCGCCAACGGATGCACCTACGGCTGTACCGACGACGGTCCCACCAACGGAAACTCCTGTGACGGAGGCACCGGTCACCGCCTCTCCTCCGCCAGTGACGGAGACGCCGGTCACTGCTTCTCCTCCGCCAGTGACGCAGACGCCGGCCACGTCTTCCCCACCACCACCAACTGAGACGCCGATCACTTTGATTCCGGACACTCCGATCACTTTGCCAGTGACGCTTGCACCGGTCACTCTGACTCCGGTGACGCTCACGCCGGTCACTTTGACTCCAGCGACGGAGGCGCCGGTCACTGCTTCGCCTCCACCTGTGACGCCAGCCTCAGAAACCCCTGTGACGCCTGCCCCTGAGAGTCCAGTCACATCGGAGCCTCCAGTGACGCCAACTCCAGTGTCGTTGCCTCCAGTGACGCCAGCTCCAGTGTCGTTGCCTCCAGTGACGCCAGTGACACCAGCCCCGGAGACTCCAGTGACATCGACTCCAGCGACGCCTGCTCCAGTGTCGTCGGCTCCTCCAGTGAATCCAGTGCCGTCTCCTGTGACGCCATCCTCGGATACCCCAGCGACGCCAGCCCCAGTGACCCCAGTGACTCCAGTGACTTCAGCCCCAGCGACTCCAGCTCCAGGAACGCCGAGTGGGTCTGGAAGTGGCTCCGAATCGCCTCCTCCTCCTACCAAGCCGCCATCGACCGGCACGCCGTCAACCAACACTCCAGCGACTCGGTCACCTGCGACGCCAGCGCCAGTGACTGTTGTGCCGTTGATCGTCGCCATCGAGACGAACGCGCCGACTGTTGACAGTGGATCCAGCAGGGACAAGGGCGACAAGTCTACGCCAGCGCCTGTGCTCGACGCCAACAACAACCAGGTTGATGTGATTGTGTACAACTCGTCCAACACGAACTCGCCGAGTGTCAACCCATTCGAGATCAAGGAAGTCACGAAGACCACGGAGCGCCCTGTCGTGCTTGATATTGACAGTACGCTGGGCACGACTGAGCCGCCAAAGAAGTATGTCCGTGGTGAGGTGGTCACGGAAACCGCGACTGAAAGTGGTGCTACCAGCAGTGATTCTGCCACCACGGCAACCACTGCGGACTCGCCAAACGTGATTGGCGGTCGCAAGGCGTACATGCCAACCGATGCCTCCGCGGTGCTCTCCAGTACCAGTGCTTCTTTCCACGACTTCGTGCGTTACTCATCGGTGGCGTTCGCTGGTATCTCGGTGGCGCTGCTGCTGTTCTTCCACTTCGTGTCGCTTGACGCAGCGCTGTTCTGGACGAACCCGCTCTGGTCGCCAAACACGTGGGAGTTCCTGCTGTACGTGGGCTACTTACAGCAGATGACATCGGTTTCCCAGCTCACGCTGCTCAAGACGCCATACTTCCTTTGGGACTACACAGACTCGTTTTCGTGGACCAACTTCCTGCTGGAAAGCTCGTCGAGCGACTCGGCCAGTCGTCGTCTGGAAACGATTGTGCTTGGTGGTGTGGTCTCGTTCGCGGACCGCATCGGAGTCCTTGAATCCAGCATCTTGTACCACGCGGCTGCGGGCTTCGCTGTCATCATCGGTGTACTCCTTGTGGTGTTCCTGACTGGTGCGGTCATGGCGAAGCGAAAGGCCGAGGAAGCGACTGAAGAGTTCTCGGACGACGTGCATCGCCTGCGCAGCACGTCCATTCGAACGCTGGGACTGTGTGTCTTGATCTGGTGGTTCTCACTCTTCCCACTGAGCATGTACGCCTCGTTTGAGATCTCTATGGAGATTTCTGCTTCGGCCGTCGGCAATGCACTCAGCATTGCGCTTATCGCGCTCGTCCTGGTGTGCTTTGGAGTGCTTGCGTACAGCGGACGTGTGATCATGCACAAGAGCAAGGACGAATTGCAACAGTTTGAGAACATCGCCACGTGGGGTTCGCTCTACATGGAGTACACGTACCGCAGCCGCATGTTCTTCATCTTTGGTGCACTCGTGCAGATCGCTACCGGTATCCTCGCTGGCACGATGGACTCGGATCCGATGCAGCTGATTGTGGTGATAGCCATCCACGCGCTGTACCTGGTGGCGGTGTTTATCCTCCGCCCATTTGCGGAGTCGCTGGTACTCTACTTCACGTACACGCTGGGCGTGATCAAGATCATCAACTTCGGGCTGGCGTTCGCGTTCCTGAACTCGAACACGATGTCCGCGACCAGCCGCAACCACATGGCCGACGCGTTCATCGGGATCAACACGATTGTGATCATTGCGTGGTTTGTGCGCCAGCTCGTGGTGTTCAGCACGTACATCCGCGTGTGGATGCAACGCCACGAGCACCAGGAGGCGCGCAACAACGAAGACTCGACCACCAAATACGAGGTGCGCACGGCGACCGACTCAGAGGTGTACGCAAGTATCTCTACGGCGCGTGCAGCCGGCGAGGCCTCGGATGCGAGCAGCTCGGCGGCGTCTTCGGGACTGTCTCACGCGCAGCTCGAGCAGCACAACACGAACCGCCCGATGTCGCGCAATGACATGGAGGCCGGCTTCTAAAAAGACGAGCGACGGGGGTCCTTGCGAGCCAGTCAACCACTCACTGAAGGTGGCGATTTGAAGCATATTGGGCAACAGGCACAAAGGAGAAGAAGACTGGAGGGAGCTTTTCTGCTGCTGCTACTGTCGATGATGAATGTGATTTGTTTTTTTCTCGGTTTTAATGTACAGTTGTCGTTGAGTGTCTTGCTATTTACTCTTTACGAACGCATGGTGCTTTGCTGTGTTGCATCCTACTCGAAAGAAGCTCGCCTTCCGCACGGCTTCGTTCTCGGATGCCCCACATTTTCTGCGCGCGCGAGCCAAGCACAGCCTCACAGAGTATCTTACCCTCGTGCATGTTGAGTCTAACATTAACACTTTCGTTCGTGCTCGTACTGTATCCGCGCCAAAGACGTTGATACAGACCAGAAGAGGAATGCAGCGCGAAGCCACCCATGTCGCCAGGTAGAAGTTGCTTATGAGCATCAACGCGCAAATCAAATGTGGCGCTGTGGAAATATGCAACGACGGAGGTTTTTCTTTCACCAGTCGAAAAGCTCGATTTTACCCAAAAGCGTCATCGAACTGGACTCTTGTGCATTTAGCGAGGTCCTGCTAATCGCGATTTGTTTTGTGCTCACTTTTTGGCTTCGGATTCCAGAGAGCCAGCTGGATGGGTGGTCAGCCCAGATCCGGTTCCTCGTGTTGACCGAAACGGTAAAAAAAATAAAGCGAGACGAAGTTTATCTGATTTCAAGGCAAACAAGGGATCGCTTTTCGGCTCTGCATCCTCACAATGCCGCGACCATCAGCTTTTCGTCGGGCAACTGCGTTCACGGAAAGCAGCTGGCGGTCGTTCACTCGCGCTTTGTATTGGGGAAGGATCGGCCTCAGCACAAGGTCAACATCGCCCTCAGCCGCGAGCAGGGCTGGCTGATGACAAGCAACCTCCGTCCGGATGTACAGTAGAGGTCGGCGCTTGGAATGGGCTCACACAACAACAAGAAGAAGCGCAGAGTAAAGTTGCCGTTACTAGTGCGCAGCTGTTCCTCCGTCTGGCGTGTCGCGCTCAAGCTACTGTATCGCTCCCTCGCTCGCTGGTTGCTTTCCTTTCCCGACTTCCGCATTTGCATCCGCGCCCGCAATTGGATACAGCGCGACTGTGCGCGTGTGTGTACGTGGACTGTGGCGTGTGGCGTGTGTGTAAGCAGACAGAGTGATGGCGCGCAGTGGAGATAGTTGCGGTGGCACCCGGCGGCGGACGATGAAGCATGCGGCGTTTGTGGCACTGGCGCTCACGCTCGTCGGCGCTTCGGCGGTGCTTTCGACTGACGCGAGTGCGGTGCGAGTGTTGCGCGGTGAAGAACGAGGTTTGCAGCATGGCCATGACGTGACGCACATTCGAGAGCTGCGAGTGGATGCGGAGGAGGCTAAGAAAGCGGGCAGCGGCCCACAGGATGTGGGCGCATCCAAGGACACCGCAGACGCTGGTGTCTCCGCGACAAAGAAGAAGACAGGTGCAGCCGATGGAGCAGTGGCGACGACAACAACGCCAGCAGCCACGAGTGCGAAGAGCAACAGCGCATCGAAGACACCAAAGCCAACAAGCGAGTCGTCCAAGGACAAGGATGAGAAGACACCAAAGCCGACGTCAGATGCACCCAAGGACAAGGATGAGAAGACACCGAAGCCGACATCGTCAGCGACTACTGAAGTGACAGTGTCATCTCCACAGCCAGTGACAGACGCCCCTAAGATCAAGGAAGGAATGAACCCGCAGCCAAGGACGGAGAAACCCAAGGACACTCCAGTTTTAGCTGCTGTTGAAACACTAGTGCCATCAGAGAACAAGGCTGAAACCACAGCGCCGGCGACAAGTGCACCAACTCCAACTTCCACTGAAGAAAGAGTGACACCGAGCCCGACTGCGACCGTTGCTCCTGCATCGACAATTCCAGTTTCGGCCAAGCCAGTCGAGGATGAAGCCACACCTGCACCAGCTGTGACAACGCCTACTCCCGCAGCTAGCCCAGCTACTGTGACTCCAGCTACTGTGACTCCAGCTACTGTGGCTCCAGCGACTTCAGCGCCAGCCACTACTACTCCTGCCACGACGGCTCCTGCGTCGATTGCTCCAATTTCACCAGAACCGGTTGAGAATGAAGCCACACCTGCACCAGCTGTGACAACGCCTACTCCCGCAGCTAGCCCAGCTACTGTGACTCCAGCTACTGTGGCTCCAGCTACTGTGGCTCCAGCGACTTCAGCGCCAGCCACTACTACTCCCGCCACGACAGCTCCTACCTTTGTTACTCCAGTGTCGACTGAACCAATCGAGAGCGAAGCTACGCCTGCACCTGTTGAGAACAAAGCAACCCCTACACCGACTGGTGGTCCAACAACCACACCTCCTACGTCAACCACCACTGTTACTCCTGTTCCGAGTGAAAGCGAGGATTCAACATCAGGTTCAGCTGAAGACGATAGTGATGGCAGTGATGACAAACAGCCAACACCAGCACCCTCAGTTGATGGCAACCAGTCCCCCCTCGCTCCTTCAGTGGACAATACTGGTGATAAAGCTGAGGATCTACCAACGCCTGAAATGACCCCCGCTTCTTCATCGTTCCCTCCAATTACTCCAACCCCAGCGTCGACGGCACCCGACTCGGGCTCGTCTTCAAAGCCGTCGTCTAACTCGTCTTCAAAGCCGTCGTCTAACTCGATTCTGCCGATCGATGTGTCGGACATCATTTCAGTGTTGAAGCCGTCTCCAGCTCCGGTTTCTGTGACCCCAGCCTCTACTACTACACCAAGATCGACCTCAATTCTTCCAGTCAATGTTTCTGATCTCATCGGGACACGACGACCAAGTGCAGCTCCTGCAGCTGGGGGATCTGGCTCCTCGAACGCTGACACTGGAAATGCTAACCCGCTTCCGGTACCGGCAGGTGCTCCAGTTTCGCCGGCCACGAATTCTCCAAGTGGAGTCGATCCTGGAGTGTCTCGTCCAGCCACGAAAGCACCTGCAGCCAGCAGTAGAAGTCCAGGCTTCTCAATTGACTGGGACTTAATCAAAAACCTCTTGAAGAAGAATTCTACCGCCACCTCAGGAGCCACCGCAGCTGGAGGAGTAGATAAAGATGTTGCAGGTAAAGTCGTCGCTCCGGATTTGGCTGCTGACAAGGTCGTTGCGAAGGTCAACAGCACTCGCACCGCTGCACCAAGCGGGGCTGCTGCTGCAAGTACGAACGGGTTCAATCTCATCAGTCCAACGAAGCCGCCCGCCAGCAAAATTGACTCCGGAAATACCACTGACGACAAGGCAGTCACCAAGAAGATTGTAGTCAAGCCTCAAGACGCTGCCAAACAGAACAAAACCGTATCTGTATTTGAAGAGGACGACAGCGATGTAACAGAAGAGAAGACGACTGCGCTCAAGGCTGAGGAGAAGTCCACGATCACGGTGACAGACGGAAGCAAGAAACAAACATACCAGAAGTACGACCGTAATACGAACGCTGGAGCTGTCAAGCGCTCGAAGACAAGCAGCACGACTATCTCCACCGACACGGAGGATAGCACTGCAATTGAAGCGGACACGGGCGCCTCCACATACAGCAATGTCATTGGTGGTAACAACCGCGACCACCCGCCTCCTGGTGCTGATATTCAAGTGTCCGCGTTTGCCGCGCAGACACAGAACGCGGTCCGGTACTCGAGCTACGCGTTTACGCTCGTTTCAGCTGCGCTGCTGGTGTTTTTTCACCTGCTCGCACTCAAGTCACCGCAGTGGCTCGCCGAGTCCGCCAGCGCGCGTCGCGGTGCCGGGAGTTCGTGGTTCATGCCGACGACGTGGGAGCTCGTCGCCGTGCTGACGTACTACCAGCACCTGGGCTCGATCTCGATGCTCGAGCTCACCAAGGCGCCGTACATCATCCTGGACTTCACGGACTCATTCTCGTGGCTCAACTTTCACCTCCACGCGATCGTGACGTCGTCGGCGGCTCGCCGACTCCAGTTCATCATTCTGACGGGTATCGTCTCGTACGCGGACCGTCTGGGCATCGACGAAGGCACGGTGTTGTCGAGCACCACGCAATTCTTCCTGGTGGTGGTGGGCGTCGTGCTGGTACTCTTCGCCATCTTCGCGGTTATCCATCTGGTCTCGGCCAAGAAGAACAGCCACGAGAGCAACAGTAGTGGCGAACAGGTCCCTTCGATGCGCACGGCGTGGAAGGGCAGCTTTGGCGTGTGCGTGCTCGGCCTGGGTGTGGCTCTCTGGCTCGTGAGCATCTACCCGTTGATCACGGTGTCAACGTATGAGCTGACGATGCAGCTCCGGTACAGCGTGAGCGGCGAGATTGTCGTGGCCATGGCTAACATGTGGGTGGTCGTGGTCGGCACCTTGTGCTTCCTCTTCTACAAGGTGCGCTCGGTGCGACTGGGTGAAGCATTCCAGTTCTACAACCACGGGCTCTACGGCACGCTCTACGCCGACATGAAGCAGGGCTTCCGCTACTTCTTCGTGGGCTTCGTGCTCTTCCAGGTGATCCTGGGCGTGCTCACCGGCGGCGTGACCGACGTGCCGGACCAGCTCGTCGCACTGCTTATCGTGCACGTGCTCTTCTGCGTAATCGTGATCTATTTGGCACCCTTTGCGGACAAGCGCGTGCAGATCTTGATTGTGCTGCTCAATGTCTCGCGCATCATCAACCTCTCGCTCTCGTTCACGTTCCTGACGGTCAGCGGCATGGAGACGTCGATGCGCGCGACCGTGGCGCACGCGTTCGTGATCTTCAATTTTGCGATCATCTTGCTGCTCTTCGTGCGCCACGTGGGGATTTTCATTGTGACGCTGCGCAAGTGGTCGCAGTTCTCCGCAGCGAGCGACCAGTCGATGCTCGCGCACGAGTTCAGTAACGAGACGCCACTGGCGTTCGGCGCCAACTCGCGCCTCTCGACCGTGGCAACTGTCCAGCACGGCAACGCGATGCACTGCTAGCGTGTGCGTGGGATTGCGAAGCGTTCGTTTGTTGTATACAGTTTTGAAAGCAAAGTGGTCAAGTCAAACTCCTGTTGTGCTGTCAAGCCCCTGTCGTGATGTTAAGCTCCTGTCGTGATGTCGAGTGAGTACCAATATTAAAGGACTGTGTGAGTAATTTGATTTTTGGTGCGTGATTCTGGTATTCTCTCGTTCAGTTCATGAACCCTCAGTGACTTGGTTAATGTGCACACAGAGCTACCAAACCATGCCTCTGGCTAAGCACATTCTTATCAGCTGCTGGAGCGGATTGATGGGAATAGATGTAGCCTGTGAGATGGGTACACACTCTTTTATCTGTGTCTATCTACTGCGTCTTCTGTGGAGATGTCGAAGAGCTCGAAGCGACCTTGCGTACGTAGACGTCGCGGCGGCGGCCGTAGCGCAGGTCCCAAACCGTGAAGCCCACGGCCGAACAGAAGACTGTTGCGAGCGAGAAGAGCACGAGCGCCTCGAACTGGCGTGGGTTGTGGAAGACGATGCCCATGCACTGGATCAGAATGTAGAAGAACTGGTACGTCGCCGTCTGCATCGAGTTGATGGCGCCGCGACGATGGGGCTCGATCCACTCCTGCATGATCTGCGTCTCGGCGAGGTCGGCGCTCCAGAG
>JAASGO010000380.1:0-26193 GCA_023334245.1 Globisporangium cederbergense
AGTTTTTAATTTAAGGACGGTTTTAGAACATGGCTTTTACGGAGCGATTTAGGTAAAAAGCAAAAGAAGCAGTTCGGAAATTGAGCACTTCCATTGACTCTGCGTGCTCACGATGGGCCAGGCCGCGACGAAGGTGAAGGAGGCGCACACGCAGGCGAAGAGCAAGCCCAAGCAAACGCGCAGCGTGATGCAGCAGAAGATCAAGACGGCGGCGGCCACGGGCGTGCTCGCGCTCCCCGACCACAAGCTCAAGAAGGTGCCGGCAGAGCTGCTCGGCATGGCGGCCAAGCTGCGCACGCTCGACCTCTCACAGAACCGCATCGACGAGCTCCCGCAAGAGATCAACGCGCTCACAGCGCTCAAGACGCTCAAGGTGGCGGGCAACACACTCACGACGCTGCCGGACCTCTCGGGGCTCACGGCGCTCACCACGGTACGTACGTCCATACAATACCAGTGAGTTCACTGACATGGTTTGCTCACCCTAATCGTACTCTGGCTGTATGTGATGTGGTGTGGATGACATCTACTAGCTGGTGCTGGACGGGAACGCGATCGAGAGCATCCCGCTGGCGCTACCGCCCAACTTAACGAAGCTCTCGCTCAAGGGCAACCGTCTGCGCGAGGTTCCCGTGAGCATCACTCGCCTCACGCAGCTCAAGGAGCTCGACCTCAGTGGTAACTCTATTACGGTCATCCCAGACCACGTGAGCGCGCTCGGCGACTTGGTGGACCTCACCATCGACCAGAACGCCGTGCGCCTCTTGCCGGTCGCGCTCGCGCAGTGCGCCAAGCTCAAAGTGCTCTCGGCGCGCGGCAACAAGCTTGCCGGTGGAGCTGTTGGTCCGCAGGCGATAGCGAGCGAGATCCTGAGTGCCTCGGCCGTGCACATCATGAACCTCGAGGGCAACCCGCTGACCAAATTCGACCTCGAGGCCATGGAGGGCTTCGAGAGCTTCATGGGGCGTCGCACGCAGGCCAAGAACAAGGAGATCCACGGCGGCCTGAACGCCGACGTGAGTCTCTGCGGCCTCGACTGAGACTCAGTCGCCCAACAAACTCGCTGTACGTGCGTCCACAGCCTTTGATTTATTTTCTCTCGATAGTATGGTAAATCTTTTTTTGATATTTTGAGTGGAGAGCTTGTGAGCTGTGTGCATTATGGTGCATCAGCCGAGGCGTTTGAGGCTGCTGCTGTTGTTCAGCAGCGTGGCGCGCGACGGCGGCTTGAGGTGGTCGCTCGCCCTCGTAATCAGCACCTGTTTGACCTGCACGGATGGCACGGCAACGGTCATCAAGTTTTGACTATCGTTGTTACTGAGCTGCTCACTGACAATGTCGCTTATGCTGGTGGCCATCATACTCTCCAGCTTCGGGTCGCGCTTCGTGAGCTGCATGTAGATGTTGCCGATGCCACTCAGTGTCTGGGTCCGCATGTCCTCAACAAATGCTGTGATGTTGGTGAAATGCGCGGCGTGCTGCTCGTGCTCGCGCTGGAGATCGCACTTGTTGAGCTTCTCGTACACGAGCGCGAGGTTCCGGTGCGCCCTCAACTGCCCCACGGCCGACTGCGCATGCGGCCGCGACGTCGAGAGCCGTAGGTCGCGCTTGTGACAAGAGAGCGCGTGGCCGAACTGCATCTGCAGCGACGCGATGTTGCCCAAGTTCGCGTACACGCGTGCCTCGAGCTCTGCATCCTTCTCGTTGAGTGCGATCACGAGCGCCTCCTGCTGGTGGTCGAGTGCCTTCGCAGGCTCGCCGGTGTCCATGAAGAGCACGCCAAGGGCTTTTAGTGCGCGGCCGTGGATCCGGATCTCTCGTGCTCTCTGCGCCGTCACGAGCGCCTTCTCCTGCATCGATTGAGCCCACTGGAGCTTGCCATCTTCCTTGAGCGCGACGCCAATGTGGTGGTAGAGCAGTGCTGTCAGGGAATCATCACCAGTTGCGAGCTCCAGAGCCTCAGCGAGCTGCCCCGCGGCCTTTTGGAACTCGCACGTACCGTAGAGAAGGAAAGTGCCCTTGGCAATGCATCGCGCGAGTTTCCACTGCATCTCGACGGCCTTGGAGTCCAACTCGGTCAGGAAGAAGCTCGAGAGGTCGGCGTCCCCCCATGGCGACGGCAGCACTTTGTCTGATGGTGCGTTGTGAGCATTCGCGAGGGTGTCAAAAGGATTTGAGTCTTCATCTGTTCTAGCTGAGTCTGTTGCTAAAGAATGGCGGATGTTAGCGAGAAGCACCGGCGCGGACTTGTTCCTCAAGAGCCCGTGCGGCTCTCGATGGAGAGATGATGATGATGAAGAAGTTGTGGAAATAGTAGGGGCTGATGTTGCTGATGACAGTGTGGACGATGATGATGATGATGCTAACGATGGAACTGTTGCTGTCGCTGGGAGAAGGCGGTCGAGCGTTCTTCCTGACTGACGCGAGTGCTCGCGCCGGGCGTATCGAGACCTGGGTCGAGCATTGAAGCTGTGATATAAAGCGAGCGGTCAGAACGAGTGCGCGTGGGGACGTCAAGATGGGGATCGTATCAGAATACATGAATACGTACACGAGCTCCTGGAGATTCTTGGACGAGCTCTGGAGCAAAGGAGACGCACCATCGCCACCATCAGCTCCTGCTGCTGAACTGAAGCGAGACGCTGCTGAAGAGACATTTGTTGGTGTCGTGGCCCTCGATGACGGATGCGGCGAAAACGTATTTGAGCTTCTTCTCGCAGAGCTAGGAGCAGTCGAGCCGGAAGAAGCAGCCTCTTCTGACAGTACGAGATCTTCATTGTCCATTGGCACAACGAGATCCAGCTCGCCTCGGATCGCAGTCTGGCGCGACGGCGGCTTGCGCGTCGAGGAGAAGGATGAAGACGCGATCGACCTCTGTGTGGTCATTTGAGCCAGTGGATTGCTGCTGCTGGTATGGTACAACTCTGGGGTTTCTGCATCGTCGCTCATACTGTTGCAGTCGTCGTCCGCTGACTCGTCGTCTGGGTCAGAGTCCTGGATGCGGCTGAAGCTCTTCTGCCTCGTGAAGGCTTGCTGGTGGTCAGGTTTTGCTGTCACTCTCAGTGGTTGCTGAACATAGTCACCAGCGCCAGTCGCGGCATACTTGCTAGTTGCTGAGGCTGTCGGAACACAGGGAGGCAGCACTCGCCTCCGTGTTGGCCCTATCTGCTGATTCACATTGCTGCTGCTGTTCTGAATCACAAATTTCTGAGGCGATGAAGACGGCCGAGCGCTATATCCATTGCCTCTGCTGGTCTCTTTGCTATGCCCACTGCCACTGGAGCTTGAGTTTGGTCGTGGTCCTGAGCCTGTGGTCGCTCGCGACGACTGAGTTGGCTGCTGCTTGCTCTTGAGCGAGTTGCTGGCCGACGCGGCCTTGTACCGGTGCACCTCGGCGTGGAAGTTTGGATACAGCAGCTTCGAGTCCATTGGACTGCGTGACGCTCGGCAAGCAGCAAAGCTGTTCTCACTCGATCGACTTTGAGGGTAGCTGACAGAGACAGAAAACACGTCAGCCAGCTACACGAGCTGCAGAGTCGAGCGTCGCGTGAAGAATCGAGGAGGGTGCATGAGATAAGAGGCGCGGGCTCGAGTATGAATTTCGTTGAGTGGGTTGAAGAGTTGTTGTTGTATTCTTAGACCTCCGACACAATTAGATGAAGAGGTCGAGAGAGATGGAAATTCTCGCATGAGTCGTCTGCTTTTGCGACGAGAGCTGCGTGCGTTGGCTAAACATGAACGTTGTTGGGATTATAAGCAATTGTCAGATGGTCTATGAGGTAGTTAGTGCAGGTTCTTTAATGGTGCCAGCTTGACGGCGGCTGTGCCCGAAGCCCTCGGGTGGGTGGATTACTTGAGTTCTCTTTCTCTCTCTTAGGTGATTGAATACTGGCGCTGCAGTGGAAGCGGTTGACCGGAGGCTACGGCAGTGGCGC
Organism: Globisporangium cederbergense; assembly: GCA_023334245.1. Lineage (NCBI taxonomy): Eukaryota > Oomycota > Peronosporomycetes > Pythiales > Pythiaceae > Globisporangium > Globisporangium cederbergense. The sequence goes on from JAASGO010000380.1 coordinate 3,936, forward strand.
CGCCGTCCTGCTGCAGCAGCACGCTCTTCTTGCGCTTCTCCTGGAAGAGCCGCTGCAGGTAGCTGAAGAGCGGCGCGTTGTCGCTCGGCGGGGCGGTCGTGATCTCGAACGGCGTCATCTCCTCGCCTTTCTTGGCCACGATCAGGATGAAGTGCGTGCCCTTAATCTACAAACAAGACCATAAGAGCGAGAGACATGAGTCCAAGAGTCTCAAGAAGAGCTCAGGTAAGTGTCTTAATACCGTACCTCGCCCTGCTCGAGCTGAATGGCTGTGATCGCGCTCCAGCTGACCTTCTTCTGCGTTGAGAAGAGCAGCGGCTTCTTACGCACGAAGAGCAGTTCGTCATCCACGAGGAACATCGTCTCCTTGCGCCACTGTCCAGTAACACACGGCAAGTCGTTAGTGTTAGCACAGTCAGAACACAATCCACACACAATTTGGACGTACCCGAGTGTCCTTGGCGAGTCGGAAGATCGCCTTGCCCTGCACGAGCTGTGCGCGCATGCGCTGTTCGTCCTCACCCGACACAAACACCTCGGCGTTAACGATCGTTGGCGCTCGACTAAACTCGGGCAGTGGCTGGAGCGACGACGGCTGGTGGCCCGTGATCGCCTTGAAGCGCTCGAGGGACTCGGCCTTGTACTCAAACCCCTCGGACTTCTTCCTGCGCGAGTTGGCCTTGGCCGAGATCTCCGCGATCTGCGCCGCGTTTATGGATGGCGCGCGCTCCGACTGGCGGCGTGTTGGTAGCGATAGGGAAGTCGAAGTCGCGGGTGAGAGCTCTTCCGCCGACGGTGGATGGGTCGACAGCATGACGTCCGAGAGCGCGTTGATGAGGCTCTGTCTCGTGGGCTGAAGCGCCTGAGCCTGAGGCTGCTGCTGAGTCTGAGCATTGAGGTGTTGATGCAGCTTGACTTGGTCAACAGGAGGAGCATTCGAGCGCCTCTCGATGCGCTCCAAGTATACTTCCGTCTCGCTGGCGCTGCCGGCCTCACCCTCGTCATCGCTGTGCTCGTCGATCACCTGAATGCGCTCGGTCGCCTCGTCGTGGTGATCGCTGGCATCGAGGCTCGGAGCACAGCCTTCGAGTAGTGGACAGGGCGACAAGGGTCTCTGGACACTATGATCGCCGGACGAGAGCGCCTGGCTGTCTTTCTTCAAGTCAAATGCGTGAGGCTTCATGATAAACGCCTGAGGAAGAGCGATCGAGGCGATGCTAGCTTCGTCTGGAATCGAGTCGAAGTAAATCGAGTCGTTTTCCTTGGTCCAGACGACGCGGAGTTGGTCGAGAGCGGCTCGCTTGGTCACGAGCATCGGTGCCACGCGCTCACAACTTCCGGGTAGAGGCGGTAGACCAAGGCCGCCGATACTCGTGCGCTCCCGGAAGAGCTTCTTGGCGAGCTCGGCGAAGGCAATCGCCCGACCAAAGCTGCGCGCCTGGTACTCAACTTCAGCCGAGAGCAGGAACGCCTGCGCCTGGTGGAGCTTCCCGAAGAAACTCGCAAAGCCCAGCAGCGTCTTGGTTTGGTGGCTTGGTCCAATGGGACTGGAAGGCGATGACGAAGAGTTGTTGCAGTTGCGCAGCAGCGCAGCCTCAAAGATCTGGAAGGACGCCTGGCAGCCGCCGTGAAGCTTCACAAGCACTGACTTGCTGTAGTGCTTGTCAAAGTGCAGCACAGCCTTGACGATTGAGAGCTGCTGGGCCTGAGCTCACAGTCAGTCAATTCCAGCCACACATACACAAATACTCAGTCAGATTGAATGTCCTTCATAGGTGGACGTTTTTCACCAGACGTTTTTTTGCTACGTACGATGGCGAGGCAGACGCCCTGCATGCTCTTGAGCACGTCCAGCGAGAGGTCCGGCAGGTTGCTAGGCGGCTCGATACCCTCCATCAGGTACGTGTTCATGAGCTCGAGAATGTGGTCGAAGATGCCGGCGGCGTCCAGGCAGAGCGCTGCGGCTACTGGGATCTTCTCGTGGTCGCGGCTGCGCGTGACGCACTTGACCTGGTTCAGCAGCAGGATCGCGCGCGTGAAGAGCACCATGGGCAGCTCGAACAACAGGGGCATGTCCTACGTATGGATACACTGAGTGAGTGCAAAGTGAATTGTCATCGTCCCGATGATAAATGAAGTCGTTCGTACTGTTGACTCGGAGGTGAAGCAGCTCTTCCAGCGACACAAGACCATCGGCGTCGGGTGGAACTGGACCATCACGTGAGTTAGCCGTCCATTCATGCATACGTAGCCTACAGACAAGCGCTAACGCACAGACTCGCACCTGGTCAGACCGCAGGGGTCGGCAGTACTGCTTGCAAGCATCGATAGCCTTGAGCAACTCGTCCTCGCGACTCAGCTCCAGCAGCTTCAGGCGGTTCTTCAGCTACAATCCCATCCAGACACACCGCCGTTGGACTCCTATGTTCATAGCCATCCATTCAACACGTCTTGCAATGCGTACCATGAGGCGCATGTCTGCCATCTCGGTGCTGAGCCCGGCCTCACCCGCCGCTCCTGGCACCGCGAGGATGTCGGCCTTCATGTGCGGCGTCGGAAGCTCGGGCGTGACCCAGAAGGCCTCGTAGAAGCCATCGCGCTCGGACGACGGCATGAGGGACGTAGGCATGAGGGCGTGCGTATGCTGTGTGTTATGTGTGTGTGAGCTGCTGTACTGTGGATGCTCTGGTTCTGACAGACATAGGCGAGAGGCACGGGCGAGCAAGCAGCTCCGATTAGATGCCGCGATAAGATCGATCGACTTGGCGATGAAGATAAGAACGAGAATAGAATTGGGAGCCTGAACCCGACAACTAATACTGTTCAGTTATTGCTTTGGTGCACACGGTGCGAATGTTTCAATCTGAGACCTACCACCTACTTCAACAACCACCTCCAAGTCGTAATCGACTTCTCCTTAGGAGGTGCCATGCAAGCCAAGTTGAACGCCACCAGAGGGTGTGGGACGAGGTGCTAACGATTGTGGCCGAGAGTATTGCTACTGAGGGAGCGCTTATGAGGACATTTGGGCGATACACTGGCTTTGTAGAGCCAACGACGCCAGCCACAAATAGAAGAGCAAAGGCTGGGGCGGACACTAACTTTTCTCACAGACAATGGATGAAGTGGAGCCATGCGGAGAAAAGCGCGACCGAGAGCCGCTCAGCAAGCGTCAAGATCTCGCCCGCCAGCGGTAGTCCGGTTGCAAGGATGGGGACTCGATGCGACGGCGACGGCAGGCCACGAGTAACAAAGCCAGGAACTGGTAGCGACGACAAGCGCGCCACGTGAGTCGACACTAGGAGCTGATGGACACGTCGAAATTGCACCACGAGCGCTGAAGCCAGGGGCGGGCGGTGTCAGCAACGGTTCGATGCGAGCAACCATGCCAGGAGCCGGTGGCTACGGCAAAGTGCGACCGCGGTTGAGTAGCGCGGAAACATGGGGCTGTTGAATGACTGGGAGGGCTTGTGTGCTCTGTTTCCTTTGCATGTCTGCGGGTTTTGGTTGTGTAATTCGATGTGGAAATGTTTGTGTGCTTGTGAAGAAGTTGGGGCTGTTTGCGGCTGTGAAGTTTATTCACAAGCGACTTGGCCAGAATGAAATGCTGCAAAATCGCTCGAGACCATGAAATACTCACACCTGTAGTTTCCAAGCACTTGAGTTCTTACAGCTTGGTGAGCTACTAGCTCAATCGTCATCACTGCGTCCACTACATTCTCTCCCTGATCTAAGTGCACGAGCATTTCGTTCTTGGCTCGGTGTGTGCTGTTGGGTCTCACTTTGGCTCTTCTTATCTCGTGTTCTTTTACTGCTCTTGCTGTCGCATGACCGATTTGCTCTGCTCCTCTTTTATGAACACAGCTCTCTGTGCACCACCCAGTCACACACAGTGTCTGGGTGATTGGGTCTTCATAGCAAAGATACGCGCCACGTCAAAGGATGTGTCGCGTTTTTACGACCCCGTAATTACAAGAAGCGTCAGCCTTCAACTCAGCAGAACGCTCCCCCTCGCTCGCTCGCTCGCTCATTCGAATCCAAATCGCAACAAGACTTCGACACGACAGATCTACATATCTATCACCTCAACACCAAGATGCTCGCCCTCCGCCGCGCCGCCGTCGCCGCCGCCCAGAAGCGCTCCGTGCTCGCCACCTCCTCTGCCATGCAGACCGCCTCGCTCAACGCCGACTCCTTCAAGGACAAGGAGCGCGCCGCCGAGGGCGCCTACTTCAAGTACGTATTGCGTGAAATGATCCGTTTTGTAAGCTCCCCCAGAAGAACACGGGGAGCTTTATTGTTTGCTTTGGCGAATGAGGACGTATGACGGGTCTAGCAGTGAATTGACGTCTGTTCTGTGTGTGTACGCGAACGGCTATTGTAGCAAGGAGGACGAGAAGGCGCTTCGCAAACTGCTGAAGAAGCTCAAGGGTCAGGCCGACGTGGTAAGTTGCCGTTATGATGTATCGATCTTTTGGCTTTTTAAAAGTGCGAGAGGCTGATTGGTGTTATTATGTGTTGTCACTTCACAGAACGACGCGCCAGGCTTCAAGGAGCACGTGAACCACGACGTGTCGGGACTGAGCTCGATCCAGGGTCTGAAGCTGACGCAGGAGCAGACCGAGGCGCTCCTCAAGTGGAAGCACGACCACTAAACAGCCCAATCTCACAAGCAAGTGCTCAAGTACAAATCACGCCTCCGCTGACGCTGTTACAGCCCACAGTTGCAGCGTAGTCCTACGGCGCTCTTATCACAAGTGACACGCTCCTTCCTCCTGTACCCGTCGCTGTATATCGCGTATGCTGACGTTTCCAGAACTAATGTGGTGCGGAGAATGGAGTGCAACCAGACACAGAAAAAACAATAATACTATCATAACAATCATCAAGATGACTCATGCAATTCTCGTGTTAAGATCTCGGAAGCCCACAGCAGCATTTTGGCCCATCGTCACGACTTTGCGTGGTGCAAACGACAACTTCAACTTGCTACTTCCCAGCGCGCGCACCCAGTTACACCGAGCATGCAACACGGCGCGCGTCTAGACTAAAGGCGCCTTCAGTGCAGTTTGTGTGCGTCCTACAACACCTCGATTCCCCACTTGATTGCGCTTTTGCAATTGCCGTCATCCGGCCGGAGCTCTTGAAGTTTGTGTGCTGCTTGTATGATGGATAAGCAGGAATGTTTGTCGTAGAGACTCACTTCAACACGCCCATCGCGCGTCTTCCAGTTCGCACAGCAAGATGCTCATTTCGGAATACGCTCTCAAGCCCACACACACATGCACAACACAGCCACCGCCACCGAAATGTTCGCGCCGCGCCGCACAAGCTCGCTGTCACCACTCAAAGAGCTATAAGACCGCTCTCTTCATCGTCAACCAGCGAGCCCGTGCGCACCAGCAAACAGCACAAGGCGCGCGAGAGCAGGCAGCGCGTCGCGGAAGGAGCGCTGCACAACGCGACCCCGGCGCTAAAGGGTGCGGCGAACGTGTACACGAAGAAGGGCCGCGCGGCGGAAGGCGCGTACTTTGTGTGTGTACAAACTGACTACACTTGCTCGCGTGTCGGAGCTGCTTGGCTACCAACTGCAATGTGCTGACTCACTCGTTTTTGCTTTTGAATGGACAGCAAGGAAGACCGAGATGCGCTGCGCAAGCTCGTGCTGAACGGAGCCGATGTGCTGACGGCTGAGGCTGTCTCTCGTGCACAATGTAGAGCGGCAAGACTGATCAGTAAACGCATCACATGGCCAGTGGAACTGCATTCTCATGAGTTCTAGCAACTGGGAAGAGGAAGAACATATCCCAACATGGCCAAACACATATCAACGTGTTTCCGTTGGCCGGATCCCTCGATGTGAGCGGGTTGTTAGAGTTCTTGGGTCTGTTTTTAAATAGTATTGACCGTCAATACGAACAACTGCTGCTTTGCATCAGTGGCGCGATGCCCATGCTTTCGTTCCTTCCTCTTAATTGTTCTCGAAGTTGAAGATCTCGGTCTTGATCTACAGAGCATAGATAGCCGACACAGTACGAGGCCAAGAGAGCGTGGGTGACGACAAGGGGCGTCAGTTGGTATCGCACAGTGAGTCAGCACAGAAGTAACACGCCAACGCACCTTCTCGAGCTCGGCAGCGATTTCGTCGCGCTGGGTCTGCGCGGTCTCCAGCAATTGCTTGACGCGTTTCTATTATGTGCAACCACGCGAATGATCGTGAGATATCTCGCCAGACAAGATATCGACAGGTACACATTCAAGAGTGGACACGGCAAGACTCACCATCACGACGATGTTGGAGTTGACCGTGACCTTGGCCGAGTACTCGCTCACGTCGCGCTCGGCGTCGCGCAGCGACTTCTGCAGCTTGTCGCGGATCGGCAGCAGCCGCAAGTACGCCGGGTTCGTCTTGTATGACGTTCGGGCTATTATGATAAAGGCACAAAACCATTTTTAGAGTCAGCTAGCTAAACAACATGACCTCAAACCAATAGCACAGAGCGATACACTTCGTACCTGGCGCCGCAGGCTTAGTCTCCATGTCGCCGAGGATGTCGTCCTCGAGGTCGTCGACGTCCTTGTCGTCGTCCTGGGACGCCGCGGGGCTCACGGACGCGGGCGAGCGCTGCGCGGACTCCAGTCCGGCCTGGGACTCGCCCTCTGAGCCGATGTCCGTCACGATCGGCGTGTTCACAGCCGACATGCCCGTGTCGCTCATGCTGCTGTTCATCATGTGCGAGAGCTTCGTCTGCTTCTCTGGCGGTTCGGATGAGAGCTCGAGGTACTCGGGGTGCTGCCGGATCAGTTCCATCTCGTCCGTGACGACCAGGCCATTGGGGAAGTTACTGTCCACCATCCAGTCGTAAAAGTCCACGAGTTCTTCCTCTATGGACACACGCACAAGCAGAGGAGGCTCATAACAGTGAGTAACTAGCTATGCATGGGTGGGTTGATAATGAGCAGTTATGAAGTGGTGAAGGTTCACGTACGGACGTCCTCGATCACGCCGCCCGAGATGATCTTCACGAGGTCTTCTTCCACACGCGCAACGTCGTTTTTCTATACAAGTTCGTATAGAGTAAGTAGGAGCTCATTAGCACCATCGTTAATGCCAAGAGCTCAAGCAAGAAAGCCGCAATGCCAGCAGAAACGCACGGGAAAGGGCGTGTGGCGCTTGGTCTTTTCGAACTTGCGCTTGATGACGTTCGTGTTGGGTGGCGTGATGCCGTTCGGCACCTCGTCCTGCTCTTCCAGCGCCGCCAACTCCTCCTCTTTGTCCGTCACAATGAAGATCTATGTAACAATCCATTGACGCAACGCAGGGTGGCTGGTTATGAGCTCACTCGTGGCAGGATCAGCACCTTGCTTACCTGTCCGATCTCGCCGCTCTTGTAAAAAAAGTTGTCATCGTACGTCTTGTGCGTCTCCAGAATGCATGGGAGCTGGGCTGTTAACAACACATGTGAACAGTTAAAGCAGCAAAACACAATGTGAGTAAGTGGCCATGAGTGCTGCACAACCATCACTACTGAGCGGATACACAGTGTACACCAGCACACGACAGTGCAGGTAGTAGCGTGGGTTCTTACCAATCTTGGACGGATACTCCTTGCCGTTCACCACGAGCTTAAAGTGCTTGTTGTCGGCTGCACAAACCATCCGAATTCGCACACCAGCAGCAGCATACGTCACCAAACATGCTCACAACTGTGCGCCACAGACAATGAGCTACGAAAGGAGAGAGCCACGCACGCACCGCCGGAGATCATCTCCACTTTGCCCACGTCTCCCGTCGCGATGTACTTGCGCACCTCCTGCGCGAGCTTCTTGGGCACCTGCAGCAAGTACTGCTCCATGGCTTCTTGCAAGAATCGACCTGTTGGCTCCAACCCCAAATGGAAATGACCTCAGCGTGTGCTGTTGTGTTGCTCAGTCAAACCTCTTTAGTATCTTAAGCAGGCTGGACATGGTCTAAAAATCTACTTAAATGGATTTAGTAAAAAAGAGACAGTGTCCATTTTTTTATAAATTATCAGTTTACAAGGAGGATATTTGCATCATTGCCGGACCGGCCGTGCAGGTCGCAATCCACCAGAGATCGTCACACCCACCGCGCGCTTCTCACCGCTGTTGCCCTCGAGCGAGAGGAAGAGGCGCGCGCCTTCGTGGGTCGCGGCGACGGCGTCGCGCAGCAGTTTGCAGCCGCGCAACGTGATCTCGTTGTAGGAGAGGTCGAGGAAGTGCAGCGACGCGTTCTGCTCTAGGCACTGCGCGAGGATCGCCACCGCCTGGTCCGACCTGACGCCCATGCATGTCTGCCCATCGTGCATATACAGCTCAGCTTGAGCTCCTTTGGTGATCAATGACATACAGTGCGGCGTGCTGCTCTCATGTGCTACGTACCATCTCCAGGTTCTCGATGGTGTTGTTCTCACCGAGCGCTCGATAAAAGTCGACGACACCGGGCGGCTCGAGCGCGCAATGACTCTACGAAAAGCACCCACACAACCTACACGTCACTGTACACCGCAGATAATGACGCAAAGGCAGTGCAATAGCCTACGCACCACATCCAGCGTCTTGAGTGTCTTTGTAATGCGCACAAATGCAGCGATACTCGCAGCTACGTCCGAGCCACTGAAGCAATCTTGGAAGAGCGCGACCGCGATCGTCGGATGCCTGTGCAGCGCATGCACGAGACTCACGCCCGCGTGCTCGAGCATGCGGTTGTCGCTGTAGTTGAGGTACCGGAGCGACGTGTTGTGCTTGAGGCCGATCGCGATGCGCTCGTTGCCCGTGTCCGTGAGCGTGTTTGACGAGATGTCGAGGTGTGTTAGGGTGTGGTTCTCCGCAAGCACGTGGGCAATGTGCTCGGCCGCCTCGTCCGAGATGCCCGTATTGCCCAACAACAGCGTCGTGAGCGTCGTGTTGAACGGGTCCGGATTCGGTTCGCGCTTGATGAGCGAGGGATACATGAGCGACTTGGTGACAGCGGCAGTGAGTATCTCCGTGCGTCTTCGATGGTGGATCTTGGTCTTGAGCAGCTCTTCCTCCGTCACGATCTTTGGCGCAAGGGACGTCAGGAGTTCATTGGCCTTTTGCGTGCCAATGTCGTTGTGCGTGAGCTTGAGCTCCTGGAGCACATGGTTGGTGCGCAGTGTCTTGCCGAGCCACGGGTGGATCCCGTCCCTGCCGATGCGGTTGTGCATGAGATCCAAGACTCGAATGTGCGCGTTCTCTGCTAATGCAGTCGCCAAGAGCGTGGACCCGAGCGTCGCGATGCAGTTATAGCTCAGGTTGAGCTCTGTGAGGCAGCCGTTGTGCACAAGTGCACCGGTGAGCACGCTCATGTCACTATCGCGGAGCTGGTTTCCGCTGAGCGAGAGGATCTTCACGAAGTACTACAAGGCAAGTCGAGCGTGACCAGGTGAGAGACTTGCAAGAGCCAATATAGAGTGATTCAGACTCGTACGTTGGTTCCAAGACCGTGACTCAGGCGCGTGACAGCCGAGTGGTCGAGCATGCAGCCGCGCAAATCGATCTCTTCTGGCCGCTCTCGCTGGCGACTGGTCTCCGCGTACCCGGAAGCGATGGCGTCCAGATCGAGCTCTTCCTTTGGAATGAAGGATGCGTCAACAAAGTTGCCCTGCTCAAGTATGTGAAAGGTTAGTGACGCTATCAATTGCCGCTTTGCAGGATTTGTGGTAATGCTCAGCTTCGTGACGGTACCTCCAGGTCTTTGGTGACATTGTAACCCTGAAGGCACATAATCATGAGACCATTCACAGGTGAGGACAACATGTCGATACAACTGGTCATTGCCGCTATTGTGTACTGACTGAGAGGTATACTGTGCCGCCTGGGTGACTGCAGATCACCGTGCCGTCATAGCTGCGCATGAGCATGCACTTCACCTGGAGACGTGACGACAATGACGAAAATGGTGATCACAGCGTTGTTGTGATAGTAGGTGTGAGCACAAATGCGAAGAAGGATAATGGCTACATACTTCTCCGAATCGCGTGCGGACTGGCGATTTCCTAGGAATCGACGACACCCACTTGTGTGCGCCAGGGTCGTAGAAGACGGCATCGCGGCTCGCGACAACCTGGATCGCGTCTTCCACTGCTACAGCATCATCACAGGCAGACGAGAGCGAGTTAAGGCACAGGCAGACGAGAGCGAGTTAAGGCACAGGCTTCAAGTGGCCTGTGAAAAAAAGGCTTTCGGCTATCAGGTGCGAGTTACCAGTCTTGATTGGCTCCATGCCAACTTGCTCTCGTAGGCTGAAGAGCTGAACTTGAGGGGATCGAGCACTCGCTGCACTTGGGCGCGAAGATCAAGCTGCCCACCCGAGGCAATCTGATCCGTTGGTGGCCTCTATTTATAAGACACAAGACCGCCACTGAGCTGAGGCCGCCACCAGCAAAAGGGGCTCAAGATGAGGTGAGTCAGCTGGCCGTAGTGCACTCACATGTATGATCATCACTGTGAACTGTCGAGCCACTGGACGTCGCAGTGCTCGCTGCTCGTAGCCTCAAGCAACAATCAAACTTCCTGAGACCTGCCTGTCGACAACATCACGCAGCAAGCCCAAGTTCTGGAAAAGTAGATCTTCACAATCTAGTGGCGTCATTGGCGCTTGAACTGACCATCCATATTCTTCGTTGTTGTGCTCCGCAATGAACTTGTCGATCCGTGCCTCGTCTTGCAGCGCGGCGACGACTTTCTCCGGTTCCGACAGAGTCCGGTCGCTGTGGATCGCCTGGATCCTGAACGCGTGATAGAGCTCACGGTGCGTGAACACGACGTCCAGGAGCAGCATGCCGCGGAAGTCATCATCCGAGATGGACCGCACACTGGGCATGTTCATCAAAAGTCAACGCATATCCGCCATCTCCTCCAGTGAGTCGTCCATCGTCTTGTCCTTCGTGTAGAAGCTAGTGTAGAACAGGTGCTGCAGAAAAAAGCATTTCGAGTTCGAGAACTCGTGGGCATTCGCGGCTTTGAGCGTCGTACACGTCTCTTGAGCGCTCGTGAAGCCGCGGATCTTCTTGAAATTGGTTTCCTCGACGCCCTGGAGCATCATCTCGCGAGCGCATCGGCTCTTGAACTAGTACAACTGCATGGGCTACCAGATCTCGGCACCAGGCACAGTAGTACGCCAGACGCTGCTTCAGCAGCGCTTCGTAGAGGTCGCCTTGTACAAGCCGCGGCGAGTTTGGCTTGTGCTGAGCCATGGTAGAGAGAGAGAGGAGTTGCAGCAGTTGGGTCGCAGCGGTGGGAAGAAGGAATGCGTGGTATGTATTCCTAAAGGGTCTGAAGGTTGAAGCGTGCATGAAGAGGGCAGAGAAGAGGGACCGATCGTCGACCATCAGAAAAGCTTCTGCGCGTGGTTCCAGACGCCATGGCGACTTCCTCCCAACTGCCGCTCCGAGATGCCCGAAAGAGAGAGAACACACACACTACCGGTTGGTGCCCAAGTCAAGTGAGCTTGCTATTTGCCATCCATCACCTCGTGAGGAACTGCATAAATACGAAAATGCGTAGTCGTAGACCTCATTCTTCCAGGTCCGGGTGGATTTCTGTAGTCGAAGCCGAAAGCGTTCTGAACTTTCGCGAGAAAATAAGGCGCGTGATGGCTTTCCAGTCAAGAAGTCTTTGAAACAAGCCAGCAACAGCAGCGAGTGTGCTTGTGCTGGTTGGTAGCCAGCCTCCGCAGCACAGTACAGTGTAACGCCTTCGTTGACAACCTTGATCTTGATCTTGAACCCCGCGGGTGCGCGCAACATGATGCAGAATTTTGCGGACCTGCGGATGTCTTTACCAGTAGAGACCGCGTGGTCTCGTGCTTCGCTGAAGCCGCTGTGTGGTTGGACTCATGAGTTCGGAAACTCGTCAGAGCGCGAAGACTGGCTGGCTGTCTCAGCTCAAGCAATGCGCCAAGGAGACAAACAGCAGAAGCACGGGGCTGCAATCGCCTTTTCACCAGTAAACCTCGACTTATACTATTTCACAGGCTGAATATAATGCTGTCTCAAACAATCTAGATATCAATTTGAAAAGGGTATGAAATGTACGAGGTCACCCTGCTGGAAGACCAGCTGGGTGTTCGCATTCTCGGAAAGCGGATGGCGGGTTGATGCGCGCGAACAATAGCACTGGATACTTGCGCCTCACGACAAGCAGTGTGATGACCCAAATGACCTCGCGAGACCACCGTCAGTGGCATTCATTGCCCACTTGCCCAGTTGCGCTCCAGTGCCGCAGTCGATTTGCCACGACACTCCTCCCAGCGAGGCTTCGTATCCACCACTTCTCTATCTATCTATCTATTAGCTCCCAGTGTTCCAGTATGCGCTACTTCAAGTTCGCGCCCGACCTCACACCGATCTCCGAGACGGACCTTATAGCCAGCCAGGTAAACGGCAAGTGTGCGCTCAAGCAGCTCGAAGGGCTGCGCTCGCGCTCCGGTCGCTCGCTCTCGACGCCCGGACCCTCCGGTGGAGCGAGTGATCCGACCGCGATACTGCAGTCGGGCCGGGTGCGTCAACGTGCAGCGAGCGCGACGACACGGGCCTTGCGTTCAGACGGCAAGCCCGTCGTGGACGGCAAATACGGCCGCACGGCCCTCCACAATGCAGTGCGCAAGGGGGACCTCGAAGGTATGCGTACGCTCGTGACGCAGCACCCGGAGCTGCTGCGCTTCCCGGACAACCGCGGCAACCAGCCGCTGCACTACGCGGCGAACGCGGGAAGCCCCGAGGGCGCCAAGGCCGTGTACCTGCTGCTCAAGGCCGGCGCGTTCGCCAACGCCGTGAACGACCGCCACCAGACGCCGCTGCTCGTGTACGCGATCTCGACCGAGGATGACAACGACCTCATCCCGCGTCTGCTGTTGCACCACAGCGCCAAACCCATGGTAAAAGTGAGCGACGACTTTTTACTGCCGCAGTATGTCGCCTCGCGCGGGCTGCTCAAGATCGCGGCCGCGCTGCGCGAGTTCATGTGACGTGTGTGGCAGTAGCAGTTGTGGTGTTGTGGGTCGTGCATGCTCAATAGAAGCCTGTAAATGTAACTGAGATGAATGAAACCGTTACGAACCAAATTCCAAAGAGTTGGATCGTTTCAATCGATTACGTCATCCAAATTTTAGCAAATCAAAATACAAAAAAGCCCCTCTCAGACGACTTCGTCCGCGCGCGAGGGAAAGATCGCTGTGCTACGAGGCCACAAGCACCGCGGAAGAATCGCTCATGACCACCAACTCGACTGTGCCTTGTGGCTGTAGAAGTGCTGCTATGTATTGGTTTTCTTGTGGCTGCCAGCTTATCCACATCTTCAGAAGTGATCCTTTTAAATTGGGAGCATTCATTCATTCATTCATTCCTCAGCGAATTCCGTGCGTGCGAGCCCATTGGATGTCACTACCTTCTCTCGTCCGACCTTTCGCCCTCGACCGACCGTTCTTCCAGTTTGCTCTGTGGTTCGAAGCGCTTCGCGCATGCTTGGTCCATAAGAAAGCAGCACCGATGAGGTTTATGACCGAGCTCTATGAGCTCTATGAGCTCCATGGCTCTGTGTGGCTCTACGGAGCACACTTGCTTGCTTTCAAACACTTTCTTCCAAACGTTTTTTACACGCGCGCAGCATGATGAGTGGATTGGTTTGGCTCTCTTTTGCCATCTTTTCACAAGTTGCATTCAAAAGAACTGTTGGTTGGTTGGTGTTCAGCATATGTCACTTCAAAACATGCTTACCTTTATAAATACATTTTGTTAATAAAGAGTCTTAGATGTTCTTCTACTGTACTCACACCTCCTAAAATCAATGCAACGATCGGTTTAAGCAGGGGTTGAAGCCGTTCGTTCGTTTCCTTTTTGTTTCAGTCCGTCCCTTGAGAGAAAGCCCGCGTCCCCATTATTCCGCATTGCTCACTCTCGCTTCGACTGTCGACCGCGCAGATCGATCTCCCATCCGTTCCGCCATGGGCTTCGTCACGGTCTCCCACAAGCGCGAGGAGCACAAGCCGCTGCTCGATGGCGCAGGCTACGGCTCCACACCCGCGCACGTGCCGCTGCACGCGGGCCTGGGCGACCGCTACCCGTCGCAGAACGCCACGTGCGTCTCGGCCGCGCTCTTCTCATGGGTGAACCCGGTTATGGAGCTCGGCAACGCGCGGCCGCTGCAGCACGAGGACCTCTACCAGCTCGACCCGGACAACCGCGCGCACAACGTCTCGGACACCTTCCAGAACGCCTGGCGCGCGCAGGAGAAGCTCGCCAAGCCGTCGCTCACGTGGGCGCTCGCACAGACCTTCGGCGGCCAGATCGCCAAGGCGGGCTTTCTCAAGCTTGTGCACGACTCGCTCCAGTTCGTCGGGCCGCTCATGATTAAGGACATCATCGCCTTTCTCAAGGACCCGGACGCGCCCATGAGCCAGGGTCTGACGTACGCCGGCATCGTGTTCGTCTCCGGTGTGATCCAGAGCTTCATGCTGCGCAACTACTTCTTCCACTGCTTCGAGTCGGGTATGCGCGTGCGCAGTGCGATCTGCACGGCCGTGTACCAGAAGTCGCTCGTGCTCTCGGCGGCCGCGCGCCAGAAGAAGACCACGGGTGAGATCACGAACCTCATGTCAATCGATGCGCAGCGCCTGCAGGAGCTCTCCACGTACATCAACAGCGTTTGGTTCTCCGTGTTCCAGATCACGGTGTCTTGTTACCTGCTGTATCTGCAGATTGGCGTCGCAACGTTTGCCGGTGTGGCTGTGATCGTATTGCTGCTGCCGGTAACCGCGGGCATCTCTAAGCTCATGCGCCGCCTGCAGCTGCGCTTGATGAAGGTGAAGGACGAGCGCATCAAGATTTGCCACGAAGTTCTTTCGGGCATGAAGGTGATCAAGCTTCAGGCCTGGGAAAACTCGTTCACCAAGCGCGTGATGCAGTTTCGCCACGACGAGCTCAAGAAGCTCGAGACGTACATCTACGCACGCAGTGCGTCCGTGACGCTCTTTTCAGCGATCCCATCGCTCGTGACCGTCTCGAGTTTCCTGACCTACGTGCTGCTGGGCAACGTACTGGACGTGGGCACGGCGCTTACGTCGCTCGCGCTCTTTAACATCCTGCGCTTCCCGCTCTTCATGCTCCCGCAGGTACTCAACTCGATCGTCGAGGCCAGTGTGAGTGTCGACCGCCTGCAGTCATACTTTCTGGAGGAGGACCGTGAGAAGGTCGGCCCAGGAAACCTCAAAGCAGTTGGTGTCGCGGTGGATAATGCGGATTTCATGTGGGACGCGTCGATCAAGCCAGAAGGCACGAAGGAGAACGCTTCCGAGGAGGACAAGGCGCTCATCAGTTCGGCGGCCAGTACTGTTGAGTACAATGTACCTGTGCTGCGCAATATCAATCTGCACGCCAAGCCGGGCGACCTGCTTGCGATCGTAGGCCACGTTGGCGCCGGCAAGTCGACGCTACTGAGCGGAATCCTGGGCGACGCGCGCTGCTCGCGTGGCTCCGTGGCGCTTCGTGGTCAGGTGGCGTATGTCTCGCAGCAGCCGTTCATCCAGAACGCGACTGTGCGTGAAAACATTTGCTTCGGACTCCCGTTCGAGCAGGAGCGCTACAATGAGGCTGTGCGCGTGAGTTCGCTGCGCAAGGACCTGTCGATCCTTCCTGGAGGCGACATGACGGAGATTGGTGAGAAGGGTATTAACCTGAGCGGTGGTCAGCGCACGCGCGTGGCGATCGCGCGCGCCGTGTACCAGAACGCAGACATCTACATTTTGGACGACATCCTCTCGGCTGTCGACAGCCACGTGGGCCACGACATCTTCACGCAGTGCATCAAGGGCGCACTGAAGGACAAGCTCGTGCTGCTCGTGACCCACGGACTGACGTTCCTGAGCCAGTGCCACACAATCGTCGTGCTCGAGAAGGGTTCGATCGTCGAGCACGGCACATACGAGCAGCTCATGAGCGAGAAGAATGGTATCCTGACTGACCTGGTGGCCAAGTACCGCGAGCAAGATCAGCAGCAGACGACCGTCGAGGAAGTCGAGGAGGAGCTCATTGCCGAGCAGGTCGCGAAGTCAGGCAACCCACTTGAGGACGACGACGAAGAAGTGTCGCTCGAGGAGTACGTGAACAATCGCTCGCGCACGTCGTCGATGCGCAGCGACATCACCCACGAAGGCGAGATCGGGATGGCCGAGGGACAACTGACTGTGGACGAGGATCGATCGACGGGCGACGTGGCCTGGAACGTGTACAAGGTCTGGATCAACGCGTTTGGCGGCATGTGCGCCGGCCTGTGCCTCATCTTCGTGTTCATCGTCGTGCAGGCGATTAATCTGTCGTCCACGTGGTGGCTCTCGTACTGGTCGGAGAATTCGGCGAGCAACAAGGACTCGCAGATGTACTACGTGTACGTGTTCATGATCTTGAACCTGGTGTACGCCGTAGCGCTCTACTTCCGTGCCATCAGCACGTATGCCGGCGGGCTGCGCGCGAGCAAGAAGCTCTTCCACGAGCTGCTGGCGCGCATCATCCGTGCACCCACATCATTCTTCGACACGACACCAACCGGTCGCATCGTAAATCGCCTATCCAAAGACGTGTACACGGTGGACGAGAGCATCCCGGCGACCTGGAGCATGCTGCTGAACACGATGATGAGCGTGTTCGCGACGCTGGCCACGATCTCGTATGTCACACCTGTGTTCATGGTCATCCTCGTGCCCGTGCTCATCGGCTACTACACGTCGCAGCGTTACTTCATCAAGACGTCGCGTGAGCTACAGCGTTTGGACTCGATCAGCCGCTCGCCCGTGTTCGCACTGCTCTCGGAGACGCTCGATGGTCTGCCGACGATCCGCGCGTACGGAGCCGAAGCGGCCTTCGCGCGCAAGAACGAGCAGCAGCTGGACCGCAACCAGCGCGCGTACTTTCTCAACTTTGCTGTCAACTGCTGGCTAGCGCTGCGTCTCGAGTTTGCTGGTACGCTGATCGCTTCTTTTGCGGCGCTCTGTGCCGTGCTGGCGCATAATCCGAGCACGACGGAGGGCGCGGCGTTCGCAGGCCTGGCGGGCGTGTCGCTCTCGTACGCGTTCAGCGTCACGCAGTCGCTCAACTGGTCGGTGCGCATGATCAGCCAGCTGCAGACGCAGATGGTGTCGGTCGAGCGCATCAAGAATTACTCGGAGATGGCGATCGAGCCGGAGCTCACGAGCTCGAACCCGCAGTTGGCGCCGAGCGCGGACTGGCCCGCGAACGGCGAGATCGTGTTCCGCAACGTGAACCTGCGCTATCGACCGGGACTGCCGCGCGTGCTGCGCAACCTGTCACTGTCCATCAAACCGCAGGAGAAGATCGGCATCGTGGGCCGCACGGGCGCCGGCAAGAGTTCGCTCGTCGTGGGGCTCATGCGCCTCGTGGAGCTCGACTCGGGCTCGATTACGATTGACGGCGTGGATATCAGCACCATTGGGCTGCACGAGCTGCGCGGCAAGATCTCCATCATTCCGCAGGACCCCGTGCTGTTTTCGGGCACCGTGCGCAGCAATGTGGATCCGTTCGACCAGTACAGTGACGCGCAGATCTGGGCGTCCATCAAGCGCGCGCACCTGGGTGAGGGCGCCGTGACGGCTCTGGACGCCAAGGTGGACGAGAAGGGCAATAACTTCAGCGTGGGCGAGCGCCAGTTGCTCTGCATTGCGCGCGCGCTGCTCAAGCGCTCGCGCATCATCCTCATGGACGAGGCCACGGCGTCGATCGACACGGAGACGGACCGCAAGATCCAGCTGAGTATCCGCGAGGAGTTCAAGGACTGCACGTGCCTCACGATCGCGCACCGCATCAACACGATCATGGACGCCGATCGCATCCTCGTCATGGAGAAGGGCGGCGTGGGCGAGTTCGACACGCCTGCCGCGCTGCAGAAGAAGCAGGACGGGCTCTTCAAGTCGCTCGTGTCCCACTGGCGCGACGAGAACTAAGGGCTCAACGAGAACACGAGTGCTGAATTGAGTAATTGCTTGCATGTCGGTTGCATTTAGTTTGCATAGTGGCGCTTTCTATATCTTTCCAATACATGTTGAGCCAAGAGCTCATCTTATAGACCAACAACACCAACGCGAGCTCCTCAACAATCTCACCATCCACAGGTTACCGATTCACTGCACGCCACGTGAGCTCCTCGTCGAGCGGGTACACAGTCGCTCGAGTCGCTGGCGTGACGCAGTTGATCAGGAACCAGCCGCCCGTGTTAATCGCTGCCAAGTTCGTTGTCGAAGGTGCATCCTGAGTGAGCTTGGAACAGAGTGGCGTCCCAGCAGCCTGGATCTCGATGAACTCGCTGTTGGATGGTCGAACTACGAAGTCTTTGGTGAGCCATGTTGGAGAGAGCTCGGAGACGTTCGTTCCGATGATGTTGAGCGTCGTGAAGCCCGTCAAGTTGCCAATATTGCTTGGAAGAGACTGCAGTGGGTTGCTCATTAGTACGAGTTCTTGAAACGAGGACGACTGAGTGGCGAGGAAGTCGTCGGGGATGCTGCGAATGCCGTTGCCTGCAAGTGACAGAATCTGTAACGGCATCTTCGCTAGTGGCTCTGGGAATGCAGCAATACCTGGACTGAGCTCGAGGACAAAAGTGTCTACATGCGTCCACTTGAGATGAACGTCTTCCGGAAGGGTGGTCAGATTCGTCCCACAGATTTGGATGTCGTCCACACTCGAAGAAAACCCGGACGATAGGAGACCCACTGGAATCGCCGACATGCTGGTATGCGAGATAAAGATGCGCGAGAGCTGCGAGTGCTTCAGCTCCGTGAGCTCGGCGTCCTGCGCCCATTCAATGAGCGTCACGTTGTGGATCTTGAGCATCTGCAGTTGCAAGAATGACTGGATGCTCGCAGGAACCGTGAGCGCTGGGCAATGGGAAAAGATCAGTCCTCTGAGCGCATGCGGCTCGACTTTCAACAGCGACGCGTCCATATCGAACCTGTTTCCAGTCATCCCTCTCTGCGAGCAGCTCACTTCAAGCACAGTGCAAGTGTACTTGGTCGTACCCCACGGCCGCATTTCTAGAAGACATCCTAGATTACGTCCACCGCTGGCGACAGACTCAGCGTACGCGTGGAGACTCAGCACTGCGACGCCCGTAGCGAGCAGCACGACGTCGAAGAAGAGGCGGATCTTGCCACGTGGAGGTGGCTTGCCTTCTTCAGTCGTGTTTGTGGTGGCTGAGGTTGAAGGTGCAACAGCCCCGCTTGTCCCTCCGGCAGGTGTCGTAGTTGGGCGGACGTTCGGGAGCTTGAATGTGATCTGTCGCTTCAAAGTGGTCGTGCGCGAGACCTGCAGCAGCGTCTGCAGCCCTCGTAGCTGGTACAATAAGGCGATCCCAGGCACCATCTTGGCGACGAAGTCTGTCCACGAAGACACAAAGATCTGCGAGTGCTCGGCCACAGCGTTGATGAGCCACGTGTCGTGATAGTAGAGCGTTGACGATGCGAACCCACCACCGAGCATGACGTCCATGCTCTGGTGATACGGATAGAAAAGCGCCAGAGGGACCACGATGCCATACACAACGTCCAGCAACGAGTCAGTGCCGTGGTGCACAAGCACTTCGAGCGCCGGATTCGCTTTGTGAGCATCACGTCGTGCTCTTCGGAAGACGTAATGGGCGAGCGGTATGTACCAGCAGTTGGCCACGATCGCCACGACCATGAGCCGGTTGAGCCACGCGCTGGCGACCAAGTGGCTCAGTTTGGCTGCCTGGAAGACCTGAAGCGCGATCTGGACGACCGCGAACACCTGTACCAGGTACAGCCCGCGCCTTTCGAGCTTGTCGTAGGCCGCGAAGAGCATCTTGAGCACGCGCCAGGTCTCGCGGTTGCGCTTCTGCACGGCCGCGAGTGCCGCCTTCTTATCGGGGCCGTCGAGCCAAATGTCAGGCGAAAAGACGAGTTCGCGCGACCGGAAGCTCGAAAGAAGCGCGTTCACGATCGAGATCGTGTGGCAAATCGCGATGGTGCTGCTCGCGACTTCCACGGGCGTTACAAAGTCCAGGAGCTTCGTCTTCTTTGTCAGTTTGGAGCTCAGCGTACTGACCTCGGATGAAGAGCTGCTGGCGACGCGTCTGTAGATGACCGCGTAGCCGTAGAAGTAGAGCGCGACGAGTGCGTGCATCGTCACAACGGCCAGCCAGTACGCTCGAGCGACGCGGAGCGAGACCTCGGAGCCGCAAAACTTGCTGGGCGTCTTGCTGTTGCTGCTGCCTGCAGCCGTCGGCTCAGGCTCGACACGGTTGGTGCCTCCTGGCGGCACGAGTGCGAAGGGCAACGGACCCGTGAGCTCAGCCATCGTCTCTCGCTCTTCCCTTGGGGATGTATGTGAGAAGTGCCTCACTACAGAGATGGTAAACTTGGGGGTGAGGGCTCGTGTGAGGTAATACAGAAATACTCTATCGAGCGTCGTTCTTGTTCTTAGCGCGCTGGTTGAAGCTCGTATCACGTTCTTACCGTTTCATGCGATGCTCTGACGATCCCTTCTATCTAATACTCGCGGCGTCTGTGGACGACTTGGCCTGGTACGGCGCTGCGCCAGCAATAGCTGGTGCTGGTGCCGAAGCCACGGGCTACTGATAGCGGCCTCGTTCGCAGCAGCCATCTTGATGGCATGTTGCTTACGTTTCTTGTGGCGATAGAACGCTGAGGCCGCCATCATGAACAGCGTGAGCACGGACATGATGATCACGATCGCGTTGCGTATCTTGAACGACGGCGGCATGAGCTCCTCGTTGTCGGTCGTTGACGTCTTCTTCTTGGCTGAAGATCCCCCCCCCCTGCATCTGTGGTGTTGATACCAAAGTAGGCGCGCGCGGTTGCGGTACTCACTCCAGCCCAACGGGTCATCACCCTTGGGTGGGACTGGGTTTGCTACGGCGTTGAGCGCACAGTGCTCGCCCGCGCGGCAGTAGACCGTAATGTTGGCGTACTGGCGGTAGGACATGTAGAACTTCTGGAGGAACGGAGCGCCGATTCCCCACCACCCAGCGCTTAGGAGCTCCACCACGACCTTGTCGGCCTCGTCCTCCTTGGGCGTCACGTAGTCCTTGCCGTCGAGGTAGAACGTCGCATTGCCAAACGTGAACGCCAAGCGCGGCAGGGCCACGGTGCTCGGACACACATACATCTTGGCCATGTCATAGATCTTTTGCCTCGCACGGAGCGACTTCTTGCAGCCCGTGGACGTTGCCAAGTACTTCTCTTCAAAGGCTTCGAAGATATACCCGGGCATCGCCATGTACGAGAGTCCTACAATAGGTTCACCAAGGCACGTACCCGAATTCTTCGTCACCATCTCGTTCGATGGGCAGGGGAAGAGTGCGGCACTGGCGTTCGCGAGCCCGTCGACCTGGAATGCGGTCATGCCAAGGTCCCAGGACCCATAGTTGTTGACGATCGGCAGCGTGATGGGCGTCCACGCGTTCTTGGCGATAAGGGCGTCGTCGAAACCGTTGAGCATCGCGAACTCGTTCCCACTGGCCAGTGAGAGCGAGTACGAATCGACAAAGTCCAGGACGCCGTCGTGGCGCGTGTTCTTCCAGTCAGGCATGCACGAGCCTGAGTTCAAGCCCAGCACACCGTCCGCGCCGAGGCTGTTGACGTTGTCCTTCGCGATGCCATCCTGAAACCGGCCCTGCGCGAAACCCGCCTTGAAGTCCTTGACCAACACGGCATCATCGTTACCACCCACGAGCGTCGCGTTCGCAGTCACGATGCAGCCGTACGCGAGCTCTTGGCCCGTGGAGAACGACGTCTGGGTGAGGAGGTTCAATTGTAATCGTGGACACAGACTGGTCGCGTTGCATAGACAATTCAGCAACATGGACGGTCTTTAGAAAAGGAGTATCTCATTTTAAAAGCAGCTCTACCTTACGACAACAACAAGAACGAGAGAGATGTCGCAACACCTCTATCGCTCCATCACTGTCGACATGGTGATTATAGCCTTCCTCGTGCTCGCAGCGCGACCCGACTTGAACATAAAGCGCGTGGCCGATGCGCTGGGCGTGTCCCGCTCTGCTCGGACGACGCGCGCTCCCGGCCGTGACGAGCCCGCCGATGCTGACCTTGCCGAATGGGAGGAAGAAGACGAAGAAGCAGAGCACGAATATGGAGGAGGGGTGAGTCTGACGTCGTGGCGAATGTGGAGCTGCACCCGCCACAAATTGAATCCTACCAGAGAACCACCAG
>JAASGO010000381.1:0-26083 GCA_023334245.1 Globisporangium cederbergense
ACTAGTTTAACAGTGCTGGGCAGTTCCTTCTGGCAGAAGAAAGAGTCCAGCCGAACTTGTAAACAAGTTAGGTATCTTTGCCCCCCCCCCTACTGAGGCCGTGATCACCAATATCCTACTGCTACGCCTTATTACTCCCATGGAGTTTGGTCCGCGCCCCCTTCAAGCCCCTCCTGCTCCTTCGTTGCCCCACTCGTCTGTGATTAGTGTCACCCGTTTGTCGGGTTTCACTCCTGAGCTCCTCTGACTACCACAAGCTCTGCTTTCGTTATTGCGGTGCCTGCGTCCCCCCCGCTCTCTCTGCAGTCTGCCAGTCAAAATCACTGCTTCTCCACTCGTTCGTGCCGCACAGCTGGGCGTTTTTCGTTGGCCATCTGTCTTGCACTCGACCTGGCGCCCATTGCCTGGTTCGCCAGGTGACCCGCTATGTTATTGTGTTTTCGGTAGTGGTGCGTCCATGAGACGACCTCCACGCAGTCCACCAAGTACTGTGCCTGCTGATACGTTCGAGCGAGAGCCCATATCCACTTGTTTGTTTGTGACTGCGTGCGGATTCATGTCAGCCGTACAGGTTCATGGAGGACAGATTGCGAAGATTTGGCCTCTCTGATACTTAAGTATCACGCGTGGAACTCAAGTGTCCTGCAGTGATACTCAGCTACACTCCAAGAGTACACTTGAACACTCCATTGCTGGTAGGTGCTGAGGCGTATGAAGTGAAACGAGTTCCATCGAAAGGCTGTCGTGCAAGCCCGATCCTTGGGCCACGCATTGTACTACAGCCGTCGCATTTCCTGTCCAGCAATCAATCAAAACTAGTTTCCCCATGACCTCACCTGTAAGACTCCCTCCGGAAGAGCTTCATGGCACCACATACTGTACGTGATTGCTGGGTTTTCACTCTTTCACGTCGTCTCTATTGTTGTTGCTCGTGCTCGCGCGATACGTTATAAAAAAATTAATACTAAACAGACTCGGCCACTGAGGCCAAGTAGTGAGGAGAGAATCACCATGCCTCCTCCGCCTTTTTTCTTCTAATAAACTCGTCTTCTTGATCTTGAAATCCAAGCTGAGATGTCACATCACTTCACTCAGATGAAGACGGTGGGGGCGACGGTGCAGCGGGGGTCTCACTCGCTCTATCCCCATTGCTCACTGCTGGCGCCAAGTGTGATTCGGCGTCGCCACTGCTTTGCCTGAGAGCCTCAGCGGACGCGAAGCTCGAGGTTGTTTCTGCGAGGTACTGCTCCTGCTCGACCTGGATCGGCACGCGCTTGACGTGCGGCTGCTGGTGGTGGCGTGACGGCGGGAGCCCGTGGGTTTTGGTCGGCGCCGGTGCGATGAACTTGTTGTTCTCGAACAAAAACTGGTTCAGATCCACGTGCTCGGTCGCGAACTCAAACATCGTCTTAGTTTCAAAGTCCATCTTCTCGACGTCAAAGCCCGCGCGCACGGGGTTCTTCTCGCCTGGGTCGCTCGCCGGCTCAAACACTTTGAACGCACCGTCCGGGAAGAACGCGAACTTGCGTGCCTCGGTGCGAATACCCTTGGTCATGCCGTTGAACGGGTTGCACATCACCACGCGCCGATCCTGCAGCACTGTGGGCGACGACAACGACGCCAGTTGCTCTTCCGTCGGCTCCTCAGCCAATTCTGGCTGAAGGGCCAGGTCCAGGTTTTCGTCGGCTGGTACTGGTGCAGGTCGACGGCGCTTCATCGAGTGGCCGTAGCCGTGCTGGTAGAGCGGCTCGTCGGGGGACACGCCGACAATGTCGGCCACCGTGGCCATGAGGTCCGACTGCATCGTGAGCTGGTCCACCTGCATGCCCTTCTCTTGCTCGCTTAAAAAGTCGTCAGCGAGGATCAGGAAAGGCACGTGCGAGCCTTCGTCATAGATGCCCGAGTCCGCGATCGACGGGTTGTTGTGCTCCATGCGGCCGTAGCCGTGGTCGCCCTGGATGATCACGACCGTGTTCTTCATGAGCCCCTTGGATCGCATCTCGCGGATGAACTTGCCCAGCATCTCGTCGGAAAAGTACATCGAGTCGATGTACTTCTTCGTGTACGGCGTGTACAGACTCGAGAGGTCCGGCACTTTGTAGTCATCCGGGAGCGCCCACGGGTTGTGGCTCGAGATCGTGTACATGTCGATAAAGTACGGCTCCTGGAGTCCTTCCCAACCAGGGAGGGACTTGATCGCAGAGAGCGACTCGGTGCGTTTCTTCTTCTTCGCCTCCGCGTCCTCGGTCTGTTTCTTGTTCTTCTTGGAACGGTTGCGAAGCAGAGACGGTCTCGCAGTCTTCGTCTCTGTCGAGTTTGCTTCAGGCGCAACAGAAGCAGCACCAGCACCAGTCGCAGAAGTCGAAAGTGGGAGCCCCGTCGTGGCCTCGAGCTCACCAGTGCTCATCGTAGCAGCAGTGGCGCTGCTGTTCTTCTCCTTGTCGAGTGCGTGCTGTCTGGTCGCGTTGTGCGAGGACTCGATCGCGTGCAACAGCATTTCGAACGAAAGGTGGTCGTGCATGCCCCAGGAGAAATGGTCGTCGTCGCGGTTCTTGTATTCGCGCACTTCATGCAGCATCTTGCGGATCTTGCGGTCGTCCACGAGTTTGTCGAAGCCGTTCTGCACGAGGAACTTGTCCCAGTACTCCCAGCTCAGGTTCACGGCGCTCCAGAACATGTTGAAGTACCCGCGCTTCTTCAGGTACTGCGGCAACCCGCGCACATTCAGCGACGTGCCGTAGCGCTTCAGCGCAGTCGTCTCGGTGCACGACGGCAGCATACCAAAGAGCTGTGTCAACAGCGTGCGCGTCGTCTGCACGCACTGCGTGTAGTGCTTCCTGTAGAGCACGCCGGTCTTCGTGAGCTCGTCGAACTCGGGCGTTGCGCTCTTGCCGAATTTGGCCTTCCGCTCGGCGCCGCCCAGAACGCCCACGTCGAGCGCACGCCAGGACTCCATGCTAATCACAATGATGTTGGGTAGCGCCACCTTAGTCACGGTCTTTGGTGGGGCCGTAGCGGTTGAGGTAGCAGCAGCAGCAGTTGTAGGCGCCTCAGTCGTCGCGTCTTCGGCCGTGGTGGTCTCGTTTTTAGCAGCAGGGGTGAGTGCCGGCGCTTCTCGGCTTGAGTCGGTCTTGGCGATCGAATCAGCTCCAGTTTCAACGACGATCGTCGTCGCGTTCTTGAGCTCGATCTCAAAGAAGCTCTCGCCAGTGTAGCCGACAGTCTTCCGCCACAGCAGCGCGCACCGGTCGTCATTTCCAAGTCCTTCGGTCTCATAAATCTCGTTCTTGTCGAGCGTCGCGAGCAGCTCCTGGGACGCGAGCGTGCAGTTGATCTCCTCGCGGCCGATAGTGGTCGAACGCACGAAGAAGCCCTCGGTCTGCAGTGAGAACATGGCGTTCGACATGAGCTTCATGTCCACGCCCTTGCCATCCACCATGAGCGACGCCGTGAGCGCGACGAGCGTCATCACGACGCTCGTGACGAAGCAGCGCAGCACGACCATGGACGGACTCGGCTTAGACGACACGGCGAACGCGGCCGAGGACGACGCCGGCGTCGACGAGCTGCAGCCAAAGAGATGCACGAAGAGCGACGACGGCTGCTGGTTCGCGTGGTGGTGGTGGTACAGGCTGTGGTTCTGTCCGCTGCGTCGGCGGGCGCGAGTCATTGGCGGTTGCGGTGGTTTTGCGGCAAACCAATGTGCCGGGAACAGCGACGCGACAAACGCCCGGAACCTTGTTGTTTGCACAGAAGCGCCCGAGGTAGCAGGCAACGGCAGCGCCGAGGACGCCGCCGTGGACGACATCATCGAATCTTTGCGCTTACCGTGGTGGAAGTGGCTCTGGCACGAGTAGCAGCTGAAGAAGGTGCCCGGGAGGAAGAAGAAGCTCGGCAGCAGCGGCAGCTTGTTCGCGTAGAAACCGTATGTGAGCGTGCCAATGAGCGCCAGGTATACGGCCCAGGAGCACACGACCGTGCGCGTGAGTACCTCTTCGTCCAGCAGCGACGCCGTGAACTGCGACGCGTAGTTGAAGAAGATCTCGACGAATGCGCGGTTCAGCCGCGGGTGCATCGTCACCTGCAAGCAGAAATCCACGACGCTCGCGATCGTCGCCGCGACGACCACCGCCTTGATGAGCACGGCCACAAGGCAGTTCTGCAGCGCACTGCACACTTTCATGTACAGCCACGTGCCGCGCGGTGCGATCGACGATAAATAGGACGCCGTCGGACCAGCGACGCCCGAGCTCGCGAGCAGCGTTGTGTGGCGGCCAAAGCTGTCGACCGTTGACGAGTCCGAGTCGTTACCACCATTGCTCGAATCGTACTCGCTGCTCAACACCGGCATGTACACGGGATGCCGCATCTGCCGACTGGGGTTGTGCGTGTAGCCGCCGTCAAACGACGACGAGCCGCTGTCGCTGCGCAGCCATGAGTTGCTGCGTTCACTAAGAGACCTGCCATTCGCCGCGGAGCTCCCCGCACCGCCACTCAGACTCAGCAGCGAGCTCTCGTGCAGCAGCAGCTTGACGATGCAGATGAGCGTCGACGCCTGGAAGAACACTGCGACGTCCTGGAAAAGTCCCGCGACGAGCCCTTTCAGCATGCTTGTGCCTGAAAAGCGGTGCGAATACCGCAAAAAGTTGAGCACGCGACCGAGCACGGGGAGTCCGAGGAACGCGTACACGAGCACGGCGAGCCACATGATCTGGTACACGCGGTGGCTCATGAACCGCCGTCCGCCGCCGCTACTGTTTGCCGCGCTGTTGCTGCCCACGACACCGTTGATGATCGGGTTGCGCACGGAGAGTGGGCTCGCGTCGCCGAGCGCGGTAAGCGCGCTGCGTCTTCGCTGGCCCCAGACGCCCCACCAGCGGCGCGCGCCGGCACTGTCCAGGTCATCGGGGCAGTGCGCGTCGTCGTGCTGCATGGGCGAGAGTCCACGGTTGCGCCTATAGATCGTCGCCATTCGCGTGCCTGTCTGTGTCGTGTCTGGTGATTGATCTGTCTGTCTGTCTGTCTGTCCGTTGGTTGTAGCTCTTGCCGTGCAGCAGCGAGAGAAGGGATAGCGCCTGCACAGATAGAGCCGCCGCTGTTCTAACGAGCCACACACCCACACACTCACAGATAGACGCGCTCGACTGATGCTCGTGGGCGCTTTGAAGCTTTGACAGACGGACGGACGGACGGGCGGGCGGGTGGGCGCAATGGGCAGCTCCGTCGTCCCTCGCGCGGTGAATGGGATAATAATACGATACAAAAAGCCGCTCATAAGCGCGAGAGGGCGGCAGGCGGCTGGCATAGTGGAACCAAGTGAGCACAGATGTGTTACTTCAGAGCAGCCTTTTTGGCGGTGCTTTTTTTGCCTCTCTCTGACTTATGCGTCAGTGGAGCCATACAGGGTTTTCAGGACAGATGGAAATGGTAGAGCGCGGATTATTACTTCAAATGCTAGAAAGCGTTAGCGAATATAAAAAGGCTCTGAAGTATTAGTGGGATGGATGAGAGTTGGATATCGAAATAGTGAGATGGAGGGGTTTCGCCGGCGGTGGTTTCCCTTTCTCGAAGATTCCCTGCCATTTACAAGAGCAACAAGCTCTCTGAGTTTGATTTGTGAAAGGGGTGTCGCGCGGATGCGGATTTTCGGGCACAACACTATGGATTCATGGATGCCTCCATTTCCCTTTTTGATCGTGTGTGTCACACTGCCATGACACGACACCCAGAATGCTGAATTTCGAGTGGCTTTTTTTTGTGTCTTACAACTCGCGCTGACTTCACAAAGCAGCGAAATGGAGACAACATACGCAATTTCAGAGGTGATTCAGCCATTTTTGAAGCGTGAAGTAATAAGCTAATTGTGCTACTTCAAGACAGGACGCTTAGCGGATCCTCATCCTCGCCAAGCAGATGAGCTGCGAGCGGATCGGCAGGATTTCTCGCCCAACAAGCGTCGCAGTGAAGCCATTCCTTCGCCTCTATGTAAACAAGTCAAATGGAGCAGTCACACGCTCGCCAGCCTACACGAATCAAAGGAGAGCTGGGATCTTCTTCGTAAAACCCAGCTAGTGGTGCTGTTGGGTTTCTTTCGAGAGCGCTTGGATCGCTCGCCATCATTCATCTCAGGCTCCAAAAATACAACGAATGGCACGTCAGGATGCGCGGACGGCTAAGATCCAAGACGGGCGCGTGTGAAATTCATTGGCGCAACGCAGGCCATCAATGCGTTTGCTTGTCACGGAATGCTTCTCCCGTTTTTCCCAGTCAGTCTATTTTGGCTGAGATCTGTGTAACACCTCCGACAGCAGGTATATTTATGGGCGGCTTCGATACTACTCTCCATAAGGATAGGCCTTCTAATTGTGCTAAAAATGTATGTGACTACATTTTACGCTGTTAAGACGATAGACCACGGCGCTACCCCAAAGGAGGCAAAAGTCGAAGGATCCAGAGCAAAAGAGCCAGAACTGTGGACCCATTTGTAGTCTCATTTCGGCGTTCGAAGCACAGCTTCACGTGACCTTCTGATCTGCCCCAAGATCGCCACACGGCTTCACCAGTTAGTTGCTGCGCGCAGGTAAGTCGAGACCTCTCGAAGTAGAGTGTGTGTCCTCTGTGACCTCCTCTTTCCTATCCGGCTCTAGCTGCTGCAGATATCGAGTCGCCCGGCCATTTCTGCAGCGACTCTCAGTTCCTCGTACTGGTGCTGCTGGTGAAAATCGAGCTCAGCGCTAGTTGTTGTCGTAAAAGGTCACATGATGTCCTAAAGCAAGCCTGACGATCCTGCTAGCTATAAAAATGAAGGAGCATGGCGTGTTGTAGGTTGACAAGGATGCAACGCAGACCGAGACAAACGAAGCAACAAACCCTGTGGCTCAGCAGCGGCTTTCCTGATAGGCAATACTTTCGAGCTCGAGCTGCACTGCACACTCGATAACGCAGCATCCACATTGTCGCAGTCCTTTATGTCATGTCATAGGTGGATTCCAACCCTTGCACCTTCATCAAAGAAAGCATATATCGGTACAGAACCGGTATTTTGTCTTTGCTAAACTGGCCTTTTTCTTGTGCTGCGACAAGAGACGGTGTCATACCGGTATCAATATTGCCGTACTGGTACATCGTCTGAATTGTGATACTTTGTGCACCCTCTCCTTGTGTCTCGCATGCGTGCGCAAGTCAATCAATCACACGAGAACCAAAGCAGCAGAGCATGGCCGGCAACAAGCTCAGCGACGCCGTTGCCGCTAGCGCTCCCAGAGGCACCCTCAGCTCCACGTTTGCAGCCAGCAGCCAATGGGGGCTGCGCCGCTCGCTCTTTGCACTGCTTGGCGCGCTAGTGGTGCTCGTGATCTGGTCCATCGGCGCCGAGTACTCGGTGCTCATGACCGCCAAGGGCTCCTTCCTGTCACTCATCCACTCGGCGTCCGACGTCGAGGAGGGCGACGAGCTGGTCGGACAGCAGTTCTACCCGGACGAGGTGTTTGAGACCGACTGGTCCACACAGATCCCGGACACCGAGCTGCTGCACGTGAGCGCGCTGCACAAGGCGTGCGTCAAGAACAAGGACGCTGTAATCCCGTGGACCTTTGGTATTGAGGCCATTGCGACGGCGGCGGCGTCAACTGCGAATGCGAACAAGACCACAGGCAATAAGAAGCAGGATGCCGATGATACGACCACGAGTCCCGAGAGCGTGCTCATCCTCGAGAACGATCCGGACCTGCTCGACAAGCTGCGCCAGTGCCCCGACATTGACGTGTTCATCCCCGAGGGGATCCGCTCGTTCGGCTACTGCGAAGACGCGGCCGTCTACACAAAGTGTGCGATCTACTGGTTGCGATGATGACCGATTCACCTGCCACCTAGGAACTAACTCTCCCTTTCGTGTTGTACAATGTAGTCCTTCAGTCGCGCATGCTGCCGTTCTGGGTCACGAGCCTCAAGTTCCACGACGCGAAGCGCAACCGTACGGTCACGTACCACGACCTGTGTCCCAAGACACCCATGCTCTTCTTTAACCATTACTGGGAGGGTGTGACGACATCCGCCTCATGGCCTAAGAGTAAGCCCATCTATCTCATGCCTAACATCGAGATGCACGAGCTGGGCGCGGACAAGTACTGGGAGGCGGACGTGGTGCTCTGCAAGACGGCCATCTGCGCGCGGTACCTGACCAAGTGGTACGCGCAGCAGGGCAGCCCCAAGCACACCAAGGTCTTCTACACGCGTCACACGACGTCCGACGTGGCGCTGGCCGTGCGCACCAAGCTGGGCGCCGACGCCATCGCGCCTAAGAACTTCTCGAGTGTGCGCTTTACACACACGGCCGGCACGAGGTACATGTTATGCTACTTTTGATACTCTTGACACTAATACTCATCGTATCTTGATGGCACCTATGCTTGATGCTTCACAGCATCCAGAAGGGCACATCGCGCATCCTGGACTGCTGGATCCGGCGGCCGGACCTGCCGCCCGTGGACATCTACATTGCCGAGGAGCTCTACCAGTCGCAATTCGCGTCGTACTTCGACCCGTTCATCCAGAGGGCGGATAATATCGCGCTGCACATCGGCAAGCTCGACTCGACGCAGTTCGGGAAGATCATCGCCGAGAGCACGTTCTTCCTGTGCCCGAGCTTCCAGGAGGGCTACGGCCACTACATCAACCAGGCGCGCGCGTCCGGTGGCGTGGTCCTCACGACGGATGTGGCACCCATGAATGAACTCGTCACGACAGACTCGGGCGTGCTCCTGAGCGCACGTAAGTTCAGCTACAAGGAGCAGTTCCTGGGTGGCACGTCCAAGGACCCGCATGCGCTGCGCGGCGTCAAGGGCTTCGTGGCCGACTTCGGCGGCGAGGACGTGTGCGCGGGCGTCGACATGCTGCTCAGTGCGGACAGCATGGGCGCTAAAAAGTACGAGGCCATGGCCGCGCGCGCCTACCAGCAGTTCCTCTTCGACACGATCTTCTTCGCGCAGAAGATGCAGGAGCTGCGCGAGTTCGCGCGCGCCAAGAGTCACCACTACCTGCGAGGCAAGCCAGCAGCGGCAGTGGACGCAGCGGAGCCCAAGACGTCATAGGACTAATGAGCGCAAGTGCAGTCAGTCAGTCGTGTGTGAGTATGGAGTAGATCAACGAAACATGAATCAATGCAATCAATACACAGAAGCGTGCCTTCACACGTACGTTCCTCACTATGACTCTCTTCTAGTCTGTTACTCATAATCATGCACGCCTGCCACTCACACAATACAATAAACAAACTACTCTGTGCCACGTCCCACCGCCACGCCATCCTTCTCCAGGCGACGCAGCTGCGCGTCCGTGGTCTGCATGGTCATCTGGTAGACCTGCTCAGCCGCCACGCGCAGGTCGAGCATCTGCCGCCAGAGCTGCTCCTGCTGCTGCTGCGTGGCTCTGGCCGCTCGCTTGACTCCGTGCTCCTGGTGGTGGTGCTGGTGGTGCTGGTACTGCAGCTGCTGTTGTTGGTCGTAGGTCACCATCGCGCGGCCGTCCTGCTCAGGCGCAAGCGGGTAGCAGAGTGCCGTTTCGTCTTCACCAATTCTCTCGTCAAAGCTCTCGTAGTAGGCAGACGCCATCACCAGCTTCTCGGATGACACGGACTGCTCCGAGTCAGACGAGTGGCCGCGCGACGCGTGGCTCTGGCTCTCGCTGTTGCTGCTTCTCTCTTCGCACAGCTGCGTCGGGTCGAAGAGCAGGACGCCGCCGTCAGACATGGCTCGTCTGTTAGTACTCGCAGTGCTCATTGCATCGCTGGTGCTGTTCTGGCGGTCGTCGTCATGGTCACCATGATGGCCATGGTCCAAGTACTCGTCCTGGTCCGACACGAACGTCTTGGTGCTATCGCGGCCGACAACCCTCGACGTACTTCTGCTCCGGAAGGACCAGAGCTTGGCGATCACGGGACTGCTCGTGAAGCGTCCCGAGCGCACCTCCTGCGCGGCCACCGCGGCTGTGGTTTGGCGGTTCGCGTGCGTGATGCACTTATGGCAGATTACGGCCTCGCTCTCCTCGAGCTGCAGCTCTGTACAGTCCACATCGCGCAGCTTGACCACGACGCGGCATTTGGAGCAGAGCCACTGCTCACAGAGCACGCACAGTCCCGGAGCGCTGCTGAACGCGCCGAAGCGCTTGCTGCAGTCAGCGCACGACCGCGGCTGGCTGCGCGTGATCGCCTTGACGCCATTGTTGCTATTGCTGGTGGCGCTCATGCGACCCAGGTGTGGGTGCTGCACGTGCCACATGAGCTTCTTGAACTGCGCGCAGCCGATTGCGTTCCAGGAACTCAAGCAGACACTCGTCGCCAGCTTGAGCGACGCGGTGTCGATGGACGCCGCCACAAAACCCCGCACGTACACGTCGACGGTGCCGTTCGCGAGCTGCTTGAAGACCGAACAGAACGAGAGCCGCGCGCGCACGATTGCATGGTGGTGGTGCTCGAGGCTCGCGTACCCGGGGATGTCGACCGACTGCATGACCTGGTAGCCAAAGCGCTCGCCGTTGGGGAGCGTCTTGACACCCGAGGCTTCGATGAACACGACGTCGCGAGGCCGGACCACACTGTTGAGCGACATCACGGACCACTTGACACCCAGGAAGCGGAACGGTTCATTAACTGTTGGGCCCTGCATCTGGTGGAGCACGGCGCCGCCGATGAGCCGGCTCTTGGTGGTCGACGCCTTGAGCAGCATCGACGCGGTGTCAGGCGTCACGACACCGTACATGACGTCGTCCAGCTCGCCCACGATCGAGCCCGTGGTCACGAGCAGCTTGGGGTCCGTCCAGTTCTCGTCGACGTCGCTGATTGCGACTCGCTGCGGGTTGCGCTCCTTGTAGACCGTCAGGTCATCGCGCGACTTGATGGACTTCCAGTGCTTGCGGCTCAGCTCGCGCCGCGGGCGGGAGCCCAGGGCCTGCGTGTGGTGCAGGTAGTACGCCACGGTCGAGTCGAGCCTCCGCTGCGCGACCTGCACGAACGCGCTCTGCTGCTCGGGCGTCGGGTGGAGCGCTGGGAACAGATTGCTAGTGCTGCTACTGTTGGCCATTGCTTAGCATGTACTGTATGTGCTGTGCTGTAAAGTGGGGACTTGGTACGTAACTGAGACGAGCGAACGCCACGCGTGACTCGGAGAAGAACGGCGACTGCCGGAAGGAGCTGCGAGTGGTCTGCACGCTTTGTTGATCGTTCTCGAGTGACGCTGGCGCATGGGTGAGAGTGTTGCTGTGCTGCGCAAGATCGTCCCGTCAAGTTGGAGAATGACCAGCCGACCGCTGCCTGACCAACATGGGAGCTCCGCTCAGGATCTGCTCGACGACCTGATCTGTGGCAATCGTTGCCACTGTCCCGGTTCTGGCTGGTTGGGAAAATAAATTTCAGGCTCAGCTTCAAAACTGTTGCGCACAGACAATATAAAATGGTTGCACTAGCACATTATTACATTCTTGCCATGAAAAAAGATTAGAGAAACATTTTGCAACACGTTGCTGCACGAAAAATATGTCCTTTTCTGAGACCTGCCGCAAAAAAGTTGGCACAGGCACGCACCATCCTCAACGATATTTGCTGCTCTGCATCACTGGAACAGATATGTATCTCAGTACCGAGAACGTGGATTCTGACCCGGTCAATACCTTGACAGCGTCACTTCCGTGTCTGCTCTGTCGTTGAGGCGCCTGACCAAAAGGAAGAGGATCGGTAAGGATGGGTACTACCTACGAGCCTCTCCAGCGCAGAGCCAAACTGGTCGAACAGGACCGAGCGTTGTGGCTGATCGACCAAATGTATTTACATAATGAGAGTGTGACATCATCATCCCGACTCCGAAATTCAAGACTCAGGACGATGCGGCCGGCGGCGGGATGCTGAAGGCTGCTGTGTCCACGCGCAGGTTACCCAGGCGCTGCACGCCCTCAGGTACTCGTGTACCCACTGGAGGCTGAGAAGACGCCAGTGCTTCAGTCTCGTCGCTCTCATCACGGGCATGCGCCCGGAGCTCGGCCATGGCGGCCGCGAACACGGCCATGTCGGCGTAGTACTGGCGGTGTGCGCGCACACCGAGCGCCTGACGTGTCTGCTCCTGCATGTTATGCAGCAGTGCGTCCACGGCGTCGCACACGCTCTTGGCCGAGAACTCGGCCACGAGGCCCTTGCCGCCCTGGAGACCCTCAGCGCCTCCCACAAAGCCCGAGCCCAACAGCTGCTTGGGGTTCACGCGGCGCTTGGCGCGCACCAGCACGCCGTCAGAGCTCGGCAGCAACTCGTTCATGGGCGCCACGTCCGTGGTGATCACGACGCCACCCGTAGCGCGCACCTGGTTGATCGCGTGGCCGAAGGACTCGGACTCACTCGGCGCCAGCAGGAACGAGGCTTCAGCCATCCGCTGGCTCCACTGCGAAGGACCCTGTGTGTCCATGATGACGTTGCCGCTGGAGTGCAAGCGTGCTTCGAACTCACCACTCTCTTTAAGCGCGGCGTCGCTCATGAGCACTGCGAGTTGTGGGAGCTCGGGGCGCGACAACCAGCACTCGAGTACCTGCCTGGTGCCTTTCAGATCCCCAGCAAAGTGCACGAAGCTTGGGTTCGCATAGTCCTTCTGCCGGATCGCCACACCTTGTACCTGCAGCGGCACCGACGGATTGGGCGACGTGTGGCGCGTGTAGAGCACCTTGGTGGCAATAGCACGTTGGCTGCGTTGTGTCTCCTGCGCGTACCAGGCCGAGACGCGGCTGAAACAGAGCTTGGTCTTGCACAGCACTACGTCGGCACTGAGTAAGTGCTCGCGCTGGAGCTCAATCGAGTCGATGTTGGGCATGAAGTACACGGGCTTCTTTTTGCTGATGCCCTTCGTTTGGTTGGGCCACTTGGGGTGCGACAAGAGCGCGTCCCAGTGGTGATTCAGGAACAGCATCGGGGTTCTCGGGCACAGGTCGAAGTACGTCACAGTCGTATTCGCAGCCTCGTCGCGCAGCTCGACGTCGAGCACCCAGCGAGGCAGCATACGGCTCTGCAAAACTGCATACGATACAAGCAAACCAGTTAGTTGCTAAACGGCTACCGGTACTAGGGCATCAAGTGGTGGTAGAAAGACATACACTTAGCGTAGACCGCGGCGTCCTGGCAGTACTCGTTGTTGCCGCGGGCCGCCGCTGGCACAAACACGTCGACGTCCGGACACGCACGCAACGTCTTGAGCAGCAGTTCTGTTGGTGCATTCTCGCCCAGGCTGAATGGGAATGAAGGGGACGCGGCGCCGTCGATCAGCGAGTTGTTCTGCGTCATGCACGCGTCGTAGAGCTGATTGAGCTGTAGGAGCTCGTCGAGCGGTAGGTTCTGCTGGTACGCGAGCGACGGCAGAGGCGTGCCTTCGCTCTCCTGGTCCTCTTCGTCCTCGTTGTACACGTCAACGACCGACGCGTAAAGGTGCGTGGCGCCGCCACTCTTCATAGCCTCATCCGTGTCGCTCGTCAAGTGGGACGGGCGGTGCATGCTCGCCGTGCGCGCGCGCGTTCGGTCCGCGATCGCCGTGTACTCGAGCAGGATCGAGAAGATGCCGAGTGTGAACAGCACCGCGAGGAAGTTGACGATGAGCACGTTCTTTCGCTGGCGCTTGGCATTCTTCTGTTTCTGCAGCTGCTGGTCGTGGGCGTTGTCATTGCCATTGCTGACTGTCAGCGGTTCGAGGTCCAGATCGGCATCAGCATCAGCACCGTGGTCACGGCTGAGTGAGAGCGATGCGAGGGTAGCCATGGCTGTTGGAGCGGTGCTGCGAAGTGCTGCGAAGTGGGCGAGTGACGAGCGCGCGGACTCGCCGAGAGCTCCGGGACGGCGGCAGGCGAGTGAATTCAAGTGGAACGGGCCAGCAGGGAAGGGCGAGGGACTGGCGTGGCGGTGGAAAAGCAGCGAAGGCGGATTGCGCTGACGAATCGTGGGCTCGTGCGCGGGTGAGAGGCCAACCTTCTGTGGGTTGTCACAGGGACGGGGATGCCCTTAATTGGGTTGGAACTGAACTGGGGCAAAACGGGTTGAATAGTGGTATGAACCATGATTCGAACGAGTGGACCAGGGTGGGGCATTTAAAGCTCGAGTGTTCACTAATATGTGGGCTAAGCTCCTTCAATTATTCCGGGCTATTAGGTGATTGTCCCGATTTAGCCCAGAGACTGGCCTTTCTCTGACTCTTGACAACTCGTCGACAGAAAAGAAAAGCCTTCAGTGCGCATTTAGGATAACTTTGGCGATTTAGCTAGACGAAGGACTCGATGTACTTGCTTTCATGAGCTTACATTTATGCGCA
The DNA here is from genome assembly GCA_023334245.1 of Globisporangium cederbergense. Classification (NCBI taxonomy): domain Eukaryota; phylum Oomycota; class Peronosporomycetes; order Pythiales; family Pythiaceae; genus Globisporangium; species Globisporangium cederbergense. Next base: position 14,325 of record JAASGO010000381.1, read on the forward strand.
TTTAATTACACATCGATTTTAAAATTCTGTGCGTTCAACGCCATCCAAGAAGTGCAAGTGAGTTGGTGCCTCCTCACACACGGCCCCACAAGCTACTTCGAGCATGAACAAGCGTAGATGTCGTCTCTCGTCAGCCGCTTTATCTAATCCATCGAGCAACTTCTAGACTGATTATCCGGAATAATTGCCCCCTTGCGGTCGCTAAAGAACGCAACGGTCCTATGTATGCATTGGGCGAGCTCTTTCACCATAAACTCGAATCAGTTGGCACAGACCACTTGGATGCTATGGAGAAGCTGGCTACATCCACAAGCTTCGCGTCGGCCACTGTAATCCAGAAAAAGACTTCCATGTGCCACAAAGCTTTCGGTCATGTTGCTGCTGCTCGAGCCCAGCCAGCTTCCTCGCTGCACACGGCATCCTGAGGCGAAGCGGCCAGGTTACCTTGGCCTCAGCATTTGCCGTAAGCTGCACCCATGATTGCCTCATCCAAAGTCATTAAAACGAGGTTATTCGTAATCATAACCCTCGCCCTTCTTTTTCGCCTTTTCTCGCCACGCTGCCCAAAATGCGTCACTTTCCAAAATCCACCGTCGCAGAGAATTTGACCAAGATGGACGTGGGCATGCACTGCTCCGTGGGCGCGTGCAGCCAGGTGGACTTCCTCCCGTTCACGTGTGACTGCTGCCGCAGCGTCTTCTGCCTCGAGCACCGCACGTATGACGCACACGAGTGCCCGCTCGCCGGCAGCAAGGACCGCCGTGTCATCGAGTGCCCGCTCTGCAGCCAGATGCTCCACTGGACGCTCGAGCAGGACGTGAACGCCGTGTGGGAGCGCCACGTGCACGGCGGTCAGTGCGAGCCAAAGGACGGTAAGAGCACAAACGGACAGGCCGGTGTGCCAAAGAAGAAGAAGAAGGCGCGCTGCGGCGCTGACAAGTGCCGCGAGATCCTCACGGCGTCGAACCAGTTCAGCTGCACCAAGTGCCGGCAGAACGTGTGTCTCAAGCACCGCTTCGAGAGCGACCACGACTGCGAGGCTGTGCGCGCGCAGCAGCGTCGCTCGCAGCAGCAACACTGGGGGCTCACTAGAAACACAGCCAGCGGCAACAACTCGATCAACAACAGAAAGAGCTCCGCAGCAGCAACAGGATCGTCGACACGCGCGGTCTCTTCTTCCTCTACAGACGCTGCGCAGCTGCAGCAGAACGCGAAGAAAGTGGCGGCGAACGTCGTCAGCGGCACGAAATCCGCCATGAACTCCGTCGTACAAAGCGCAAAGGTATGTAGCCGTCACGCCAGCGGTTTATTATTCAGTCGTGCTTACTTCTTCGAGAAAAAGATGGCATACTAATTGAGCTGCTCTGTGGCTTGCTGCGTGATTTTTTTTTTTGTCATAGGCGGCAGGCGCGACCGTGAGCGCAGCGTCAGCGAACCTGATCACGACCAACTCGGAGGAGTGTCCGATGTGCCAAAAGAAGTTTGCGTACGTCTCGCAGCTGATCGCGCACGTGAACAACGCGCATCCGGACGCGTCGTCGTCACGCGGCTCCACTGCTACGCGACCGATCGATTTGACCGCACCAAATGGATCTGCAGCAGCGGCGAGTGGTGGAACGGAAGTGTGTCCGCAGTGCCGCGCCGTGTTCAGCGACCTCAACGCGCTCATTCAGCACGCAGAGAGCGCGCACGCCGGCGCAGTCGCCGCTGCCGGAGGAGCGCGACGGAATTCTGGCGCGAACGACCAGGAGAAATGCAGCCTCATGTAATAGGCAGCAAACAGGTACACACAAGACAGCACATGCATACAAGAAAGGGAAAAAGGAATACTGTAAAGAAACACGCAGCATGATAGAGAGAGAGTTTGCAAAGACTACGTCGATGTTTTAATGCGTCGCCGTGTTCATTCTTCCTTGCAGTTTTAAATAGAGAGAGGACACCACGACACGCTGGGCAGGACCATGGGGGAAAAGCGCGTGTTCACACGCTCTAGCTTTCACTATCTTGCGCCGCGCCGCGCCTTGATTCCCCTTCTGATCGATTCGTCTTCGTCGTTACCTTTCTGCTCCAAATACACCAAGATGCCTCGCCATTCGCCATTCGCCATTCACCATGGAACAAAGCGACCATTGCTCCAGATCTTACGAGCGTGACGGCACAGGGGGTGCTTCCACGTGCGCAGCGCCTGCCATTTGTCTACCCGGATTTGAAGAGCAGGATCGCGACCTGGCCGAGGTAGAAGTAAATGAAGTGCTTGGTCTCGTGGGTCACGTACGAGCCGAAGTTGCGACCGACGATGCAGTGCCACGTTGGGTTGTACTTCTTGTCGAATTCCTTTTTAATGAACGCCGCGATGTCCTTCTCGATGTTGTACTTCTCCAGCGCCTGCGATGCGCAGTCCACGGCGTCCTGCTGCATGTCCTCATGCATGTCGGCGTTCTTAATCACGGCCTTGCGCTCCGACATCTTGAACTGCTACAGCGCTCTGTCTTGCCTTGTTCTGCTTGCTGGGGTCTGTGTGTGTGTGTTTGCCAAGTGAGCCAAAGCGGAAGGCGCTTGCTCGCTGATTCAAAAGCCCCTCAAAAGCCCCCCAAGAGTCTTCTGGGAAAGGCCTCGCCAGAAAGAGAAACCGACGAAACGGATTGCAAGCAAACCGTCCCAAATTCTCAGATCAACACTAGAATATACAGAGTCAAGATCACTTATCCTCACTAGTGAATACTCTTATGTATCGATACTTGAAGTTATGAAATACAGTAATGATACAGAATAAACGTTTTATGAATGCTTTAGATCCTTGACCATAATGTCGAGAAAAGTCTTCGGTTCCGCTTGAAATCAAAACCACCACTGAAATTAGTTCATACCAACCTCGACTCATCCTTACAAAATCACTGAGGTATATAGATAAATGAAAAATACCAGAAGGTCTAGCAATACAAACCACCACTTATCCGATACGAGCTGGTGCACTTGTCGTTGCCGCTCGCTGCAGCGCTGTGACGTGCGACGCACACGAGCGCGCGAGCGAGCCGTACGAGAGCAGCTCCTCGTCCAGCTCGCGGTTGTGCAACTTGGCCGCGTGGTGGAAGTTCGAGTTCTTCGCGTTCTTCTTCGTCGTCGGCCGCTGCGACTTGTCCGGCACAACGTTGTAGCCGCCCTCGAGCACCGACACGATGCGCCCGTCACAACACCTGCTCCACACAAGGCACATAGGTCACATCGTTAGCTCTCCATGACTGTACCAGACCCACGCATACACAACAGCATGACCACACATTCAAAGTCACGTACTCTTCGGCGACGCCCGCGATCTGCTCGGTGATCCATCCGTAGTCGTCCTCGCTGAGAAAGTAGTAAAAGTCGTCGGCGTGGCCATCAAAGCCCGCCGAGAGCAAGATCAGGTCCGGTTGGAACCGCTTGAGCGACGGGATCAGCCGCTCGGTCACGTTCTCGCGGAAGGCTTTGGACGCCTGCTCCATGAGCTGCTTCTTGGCCTTGGCCGAGAGCTTCAAGCGCTCGTCCAGATACTTCGGCCCCAGCATCTCGAGCGGCATGTTGATAATGTTCGGGTGGTCGCGCAGCTCGGGCGAGCACCCATGGGGGCCACTGCCGGAGCACGGGTAGAAGTTGTCGTCGTCGTACAGATGGATCGACGCGAACAGCACGTTCTCCGAGTCCTTCTCGTCACGCCAGGGCTTGTAGGACGAGAACTGCAGCGGCGACCAGCTCGGCGGGAGCGGGTAGTTCTGCTTGTGCGGCACCAGGTTGCGGATGCAGTCCTCCGTGCCGTTCCCATGGTGGATGTCAAAGTCCACGATCGCGATGCGCTCAATGCTCACTGGTTGCGTGCCCATTGCTGTTGCGACGGTGGGCGTGTAATAAGGCGCAGAGTACGTGCTCATGGCGTACGCTGCACCGATCGCCACGTTGTTCAGTAGGCAAAAGCCGCACGTGCACATCTCCGGCCGTCGGTGAAACGTGTCGGCCTCGACGCAGCCGTTCGGCCCGGCGTGATGACCGGGCGGGCGAACCACCACAAAAGCGTTTCTGTGTCATCGCCAACCATCATCATTAGCATCAGCGAGATTGCCAAGTACAAGGCTACATAGAAGAGCTATTATACTACGTACTTTGTTTCTTGGCGCAGAACCTTGTCGATTGCATGACAGACCGCGCCCGCCGCGAGCCGTGCAGCCAGGTAGCTGCTCTTGGAGATCGGCGAGTCCATATCAAAGCTGCCGGCGGACGGCGGGTTCTCGATCGCGTAGCACGTCTTCGCCTTTTCCGACTGCAGTAGGTACATGGGGGTGATAACGAGACAGCAGTAATAATCGTGAGATCAATACTTTGATCCGTTGACAAATCATCCAAGACGGGGTGAGCACGAACTTACCTTGAGCCAGTCGGCGTACGTGAGATCCTTGACCGTATCCCTGTCCGTGGCGAAGAGTGAGCCCACGGAGATCGCTTCGTCCTGGTCCGGCAGCAGTCCACACGCCTTCTCGAGGTGCTGAATGTACTCGAACGAGTGGACGCGCAGTAAATCGTTCAGGCGCGCGGGCTTGAGTTCGTTCAGGTTCGCCCACCGGAGGTCGTTAAAGCGCTCCTTGTGGAGCACGCCCTCGGGGCCGCAGAGCACGCCCAGCCGCTGGCGGTTCTCCTGATGGGTGTCGTTATGGTGGTCAAGACAAGTCGGTTGGTACACGAGCAGCGTCCCGGTCTGCGCTTCAGGTTTCACGAGATGGTGGGGCGGGTAAGTAGCATTCATAGCAGTATCAGTCATTCCGTCCTCGCGCTTCATCGATGCATTGTCGCCATGCGTCGTTGTATTGCTGTCGTAATGACTGGTGGGGTTCGCGGAGCCAATCATCTCGAAGGTCCGGGCGGTTGGCGACGGCGCAGCGAGGGCACCCAGTCGCTTCCACGAGTACTCGGTGGATCCGACGCTGATCTGCTGTTGCTGCTGGCCACGCATCCCAGCGGCGGGCGATGGCACAGGCCGCTTGCGTGGGTGGTGCACTTTCTCCTGCGTCATGCGGTTCAGTGGGATCGGCGAGCCACCTTCCACTTCGCGGATGTACCGGAGCTCGTCGTCCGTGTCGTAGCCGGCCGCCTTGTCGCCTCCTCGAAGTTGGCGCCCACTGATGCTGACACTGCTGGTGCTGGTGGTAGTGACACTGGTGGTGGTGATCATTCGTCGGTTCTCCTTGTTGTCGGCTATGGTGGTACTGCTACTGCTGCTCTCGTGGCGGTAGAGCACGGGGCTCTTCTCCTCGCTGTCGCTACCAGCAGCCGATGATGTTGACGTGCTCGCCGAGACGCCCGTGCTGCTCGTGGCAGGCTTGACGCGCCGACCATTGGCTCCGGTGGCGTCGTCCTCGACAAGCGTGACGCTCGACATCCGCTTCAGGATCCTATTGGGCACCACTGCTCCACCACTGCTGTTGTTGTTACCGGAGCCGCTACTGCTACTGCTCGTGGCGATCGCAGCCGTCAGCAGTGTGCTGAACTTCTCGGCACTGCCCGGGTCCGTGCCGGTGTCGCTCGAGTCGCTCGCCTCGCCACTGCTGCTCGTGCTGCTGCTCGGATCCGGCTGAAAGATAATGCTACTTCCTGGGTAGATCCGGAACGGCTGCGGCCTCGCGCCACCGGGCATGGCCTGTGGCTGAGGCTGCGTGTGCGTGTAAGCATTCACGTGAGCTTTGGCCTGGGCCAGGAGAGAATGGGAAGTTGAAGGAAGAGGAGGTGGTGGCGGAGACTTGGGCGGCGGAGGGAACTGGTACATGCGCGGCCGCTGGTGCGGCACCAGCGGCTGGTGCTGATGACTGTGCGTTGGGAGCAGAGCCATAGCCGGTGGTGGTGGAGGATGAGACGGCGTAGCCTGATGGCTGGCGTCCGAGTCGTCCGAGTCGAGACTCAGGTCCACTTCGACGACCGGGTCGTACCAGATGGGCTTGCGTCCCGTGGGGGCGTAGCTGCTCATCGTGAGGACGTGTGTGTGTGTGTGTGGCTACCTGGCTGGGTTGGAGTGACAGAGAGAGCTAGGGGCCGAAGCAGTCCTACAGAGAAGAAAGAGCGCTGGGGATCTCCACGTTGGCTTCTTTGCTGTCTGTCTGGGCTTGCGGGGCTTGAGCTGGAAAGCGCGAATGACGCCAATTGTCTCTTTTGGTCCCCAAACAAAAGAGGCTCCGAGCCTGAAGACAAGGAAAGCATCAACAACATTTTTTCGTTGTGGAGAAACAGAAGAGTACTGTAGAGAGAGGAGTAAAGTACGCGCGTGACCTCACCCCGGAATGAAGATAGAAGAGAATGCGGATTTAAGAAGCTGGGTTTCTTTGTTTGTTTGACACAGGACCACGTTGCAGGCTGGCTATAATAATATTACGAATAGCTGGCTGACAGTGGGGGTGAGACTTACTTGTGTGAGTTCTTCCACCGGCAGTGGATGGAAGACCAGCTCATGGCGACGTAACTAGATCGCTAATCCCTGGCTTCGTAAGCAGCTTACTGTTAGAACGAATCGACCTGCGTATTCCCATGGTAGCAGCTTGTTTCTTTGAGATGCTCGCTCACCCGTGCAGTGTGCGTAAAATTTTCACTGGAAGTGGAATGTTATTACAGGTATTGGCGCTTGCCCTCCCCCCCACACACACACAGAGAGAAAGAGAGAGAGAGAGAGAGACGCACACAGTTGCACACATGGCCTCTCACTGAAGTTGCATATAGAGTTTATTTGGCTCGAAGCAAGTCCGACGGAGGCATGTTTACTAGCTCGATACGGCGTTCCCGCCTCTCGTTTTTAGTCGAGCAACAGGCAAAAGAGAGATCCCACCGTTCGCTCATCCAGCCGGAGCGCCAACATGTGCGCGTCGTCGTCGTCGTCGTCGTCGTCAGACTGGCTGTTTTGGTTGTTTTGGTCGCTTTTTGCCAGTCTCAAAAGCCTTCGTTTACCGGCGGAAATGTGTGGCTTTTAGATCGCTGAAGTGCGTACTTTTGAAGGAAAGGTACTGTGCTGTTCGTCAGCAGTTTGGCGTACAGCACACATCTTTCTCTTGGTTAATGTAAGAGAGGTTCGCTTTTCACAAAGTGCAATCAACCGCTCTAAAACCGCGTGGGATCACAGCTTTTTTCCGCGAAAGTCTGTTTTTAACTTAAATATTGCGACTGTTCGCTAAATATGATTTGTTCGTTTGATCGTTTTTATACATTTTTTACATGTATTATGTGTTTTGAAGCTGGAATTTGTTTCACTTTTTGTTAAGGAATGCGCATCAAATATAGGTTTACCTCAGTCATGGCTTCACGGTTCTCAACCTGACAAACAAACGTGAGGTACCTAAAATAAAAAGAGAATGCGGCATAGAAAGGCGAAGCGTTTCGCAACTCTCTTGATCTCACTAAGCACAACAGACATGGACGCAAAGTGGACGCTTTTCTTATTTTGGGTGCCAGTCGTTTCTTGTGTTCGCATTTTCCATTTCAGCCACTGATTCGCCTTCTCTCTTCATTCATGGCTTTCATGGTGTCGGCTGAAAGCGAATGTTCATATGTACAGTATGTCGCCCAAGCATTAGCAGCACCATCGCTATGGGTAGAGATAGTTTCTTGACGTGTTGTCAAGTCTCCCGTGCCGATACGATGCAGATAGTCAGGCTTTGTGAAATTCAATAGACTGTCTGTTCGTCGATCCCGAGGGAGCTCTTCTGACGAGCAACGAGCAACTCCATATGACTTTGCCTCTTAATGGGAGCCGCTTGTCAAATCCGGAATGGAGGGAGGGCCGTTGGGCTGTTATTGGTGGTGATGAATGCAGCACTGCTGCTCGCTGCCTGATCGTTCGCCGTCGCTGATTGGATTGAGTGAGACGAGTCAGTCTACAGTGCACGACGTGTCTCAACACTCGTGCAGCAGCTCACGCAACCCTGCATGCTGAAGCATCCTCAAGCGTTCGGGCTTGCCCAACAATGAAGCAGGCACGACATGACATGCACGACATGACATGCGACCTAGTCATATTTTCCTTCAAGCCGTGAGCTCTTCCTATCGGCAGGCAGTTAGGACAGCTCCAGTTCGCATCCTGTAATCAAAACGAGCCCCTGTTCTTATTATTCTTGTTTGTATTACTCACTGCAATCGCTCATTTACTCTTCTTCTAATGATGTGCGCAGATGTGCCTTGTCCGTGCGGGCGTAGGCGCGCAGCTCGTTCATCTTGTGCGCGAAGAAGTTCATGTCGACAAAGTACTGCTTCTTGGCGCGCGCCGCCATGGCCTCGCGCTGCGCGGGTGTCATCTTCATCACGCGCTCGACGGCCTCGCACACGTCGCGACCGCCGAACTGCGCCGTCAGCCCCGGTACGTTCTTGAGCCCGTACTCACCCATGTAGCCACCGCCCAGGATCTGCTGCTTGAATATCCGACGCGTCGAGTGCACGAGGATACCGGAGGTCGGCGTCAAGAACTCGTTCATGGGCGGCACGTCCGTCGTCACGATCACCGCGGCGCTCGCGCGCGCCTGGTTGATGTAGTGGCCGTAGCCCTCGTGCAGGCTCGTACACAGGAAGAACGAGGCCTCGGCGATGATTTTGCCAAATTCATTGGCTTCAATGCGCCCCAGTTCGATCGTCACTTGGCTCTTCTTGACGCGGTCGTCGTACGTCGCGCGCATCTCGTCGCTGTACACGTCCGGGTGCATGTAGATCGTGAGCTTCGGAAAGTCTGGGCGCTTGAGCCAGCAGTCGAGCACCGGGCGCGTTCCCTTTTGGACACTGTTGAAGTAAAGCGTAGACAAGGAGATTGTCAGCAGCGTATCTAGCATGATTATCGCTACAAACTCACCACACATTCGCATTCTTCGTACCTGGTGCCAACTGCGTGAATAAACGAGACCTCAGAGAAGTTCTTGGGGCCAATCGCATCAGCGCCTAGCTGGTGCCTTGCGAACGTCGCGACATCGGACGACGTGTGGCGCGTGTAGAACACCTTCGTGTTGCGCGGGTTGCCCTCCTGCTTGTACCACAAGCGCACGCGGCGCGCGCAGATCGCAGTCTTACACAGCACGGCGTCGACGCCCCAGTAATGTTTCGCCTGGAGCTCGTACATCTCGATGTTCGCCATGAGGTAAAGCGGCTTCTTGAGCGGCCAGTCGGGTGAGTTCGGGATGTCGTCCCAGTAGTGATTGAAGAAGATCATGGGCGTCTTCGGACACAGGTCGTGGTACGTCAGCGTTTTGCCCGTCGCCTTGTCCACGTACTTCATCTCCACGGCCCACGCAGGCAACATGCGCGTCTTCAAAACTACGTAGCACAAAATCACAGTAATCGCATGAGCTCTCGATACTTCACACATATCCCACAACGAGGTTTTCAACACACACAGAGGCGAATGGACACGCATGGACTTACATTTCGTGTACGCGATTGAGTCTTCGCAGTAGCCGTGGCCGCGGATACCCACGGGCAAGAACAGCTCGACGTCAGGGCACTGGCGGATCTTGTCGATCAGATTCGGATCGTCGCGGTTGATCAGCACACTGGGCGACGCCACCTTGCCGTTGAGTCCGTACGTCCACGGGATGATACTGTCCTTGTGGTTCAGGCACGCTTCGTGCAGCAGACTCAGATGCACCAAGTCGCTCTCGCTCACGTCATGCGCGAGCTCACTCGCCATGATCTCATCCGGGTACAGGTCCGCGCCTTCCTCGACCTCGAGCTGCAGGTAGGTGGTGACCGTGACGCCGCCACCCGCGAGGAACGCCCACTCGAGCAGCAGCAAGAGCGTGCCCAGCGACACGATGCCCACGGCCATCTGGTACGCCGACCAGCGCGCGGGGCTAAAGAGCGCATTCTTCAGGCTACCAGGTGCGCCCTGGTCGTGCCAGACCTTGTGGAACTCTTTCCGCGGCGCCATGACTTCCAGAACTTCTAACGAGCGTTGCGGGTGCTATAGATGGCTTCCGAGCGCGAGTGGGCCTCGAGATGACGCGCAGTGGCTCGTGAATAGGCTGTGCACGGAGAGAGATGCGGTGGCGGACGTGGAGAGCCAACAGGAGACGCAGACAGAGAGAGGCACGCGTGCGCCTTTCGTGTTGCTGCCTGTTGTCTGCTGTTATTTGCTGTTGTGGGTGCCAACACAGCCAGTTTGCTTTCCTCCCCCCGTCATCGGTATAGAGAGGGGATGACTAATCGGTCATCGGATTACACATTACACGAAAAATGGTCTGCGAGATTGATTGCTCTTGATAAGGCAAAATGATTAGTCGGCTGTTCTGACTGGGTGAGCTGCTGGACCTCTTGCTCGCCCAGCTCAAATGCACGGCCGCGCGCTGCTGCTGTGGATGCTTTGCTCCGTTGACCCTCGTCGTCCAGTACTCATGCAGACGGGATCGCGTGAAAAGGGAACCCCCGGGGTCTGGCCGATGGATGATCGACGACGGGGAAAGCAGCTTTTGCGAGGTAGGAGAATGAATATCGTGTGAAGATGCCGACTGGCAAGTAGCCAACCACATGTCCTCTGCGTGGTTGGGTATTACAAACTTTCACACAATCCAACAAAGGACCGAGGTCCCGTTCGTGGTGTCGCCGTCGCCCGCTTCAGCTCATGTGGCTGTCTCGCAGCCTCGCTCGACGCGCGTCGCGTCGTGGAAACAACACACGCGAGCCGAAATGGTAAAGGCCGCAAGCCTCACTCAACCTTGCACCGACCTCTACCAAACAGGGCGTCGTCAGGAAATAGCCGTCCCAGAGCTCTTCAAGAACTTGCCTTTGTGTGGATTTGGCAGCAAGTGTCCACCATTTCATCTCATCACTACCTCATGCATCAAATGGTGGTGGTTGGTCCGCCTCTCACTAGATTGGTGCTTCCCTGAACTGTCAGCAGACTGCACCGTCAAGCGAGCAACATCCAGACGAGCCTCGTACTTTTCTTGGATCGGATAGCATCCAGCGACATCACCGCCGTCGTGAAAGAGCCATAGTGCCGTGCATTCCATTCCTCTCGGATTTCGCCGCTTAGGATCTTGATTATGCGTGACTGCTGCAGACCAACACCCCGGCGAGCGACATTGAGCTCACGACCAAGATGTGCATGATCGTCGGTTTCCTGTCGCTCGTGAGCTGCTTCTTCGCGCTGCACCCGGTCGCGAGCGTGGTCTCGGGCACACACGGCGGTAGTTGCCTGCTTGTGATCGTGACGCTCTGGCGCGCACTGCTGACGTTCTCGGCGAAACCCAGGGCGGCGAGCACGCCGCCCGCGTTCCCGCTGCTATTGGCCTGTGACGTGCTGCTCGCGCGGTTCATTGCGATGGTGAACCTGCACGACAGCCTGGTCGTCACACGCATGATTGCCGAGCACTGCGACGAAGTAGTGGTGGCAGGCACGGCCAAGCCACCTGTGGACAACCATCGAGTCACGCCGACTAAGACGTAGCCATGTTGAAAATGGTGCAGCGCATTAAGACCGGCAGGACCTCTATCCAGAGCCAAAACGGTACAGTCAGGATGAAGTGATCGAGGATCAGCAGCAGCCGCTTCCGCAAAGGCGCCAATCGCTCGCCCGCCTGCACCTTCAGCAGAGAAGAGAACAAAGAAGAGGGACAAAGTCATGACCACCACCAAGTAGAGCTGGCGACGTTAAAGTTACCTGGATAACTCCTGAGATGACGTTAAAATAGTTAACTTTTGACGTTAAATTTTAACTCCTCTGTTCCTCAACTTGCGCGGGCTGAGTCGTCCAGAAAATGAACCGTGTATTGACAAAA